>VZRH01002026.1:168526-233688 GCA_013397555.1 Urocynchramus pylzowi
CGCAGGGCAGGCCCCGGCAAGGTCAGGGACGCCGGGCGGTCGCAGCTGTTCGGATGTTGGACTCGGTGATCTCAGAGGTCTTTTCCAGCCCAGCTGGTTCTCTCTCCCAGGGCATGCTCCCGTGAAGGGCGAGCTCCTTACAGAGCTGCAGAATGCCTCGTAACTCCATGTCTCTAGGCAGGTTATCTTTTATGGTTCTCAGTGCCTTGCCTCGAATGTGTGTGATCATACTTGTGCACACACAGGTATATGTAACAGAGTGGCATCCGTTGTATAATTAGCTATGTATAACTATATAAATAAAAGTATACGCACAATTATCTATGATCTATAGTACTGCATTATATAAATCTATATAAATATTTATAACTACATACATAACTAATTGTATAATTGTAATTAGCTAAGTATAGGTGTAAATAGCTTCCCTGTGAACTTGCATTTCATTTTTGAGTAACATTTTTTCAGTTTTTCCTAAGGAAACAGGTCTTTTGTGAACATAGCTTCTCTGCTTATCACCCCTTCCCCTGAACTTCCTACCTGGTTTCACCAAGGAGAGAAAAGCACATCACTCCCAAGTGATGAGGTTGTAACAGTTTCACAAGCAGAGGAAGGAGACCCATAAGATGCTTTCCCCACATGCCTGGACCCCAGTAAATATCAGCATATTAATGGGTCCCCAAGAAGTCCACATGGCAAGTGTATAGACACGTCACAGAAGAGAAGCTTCAGTTAAAGCATGAACACAGCTGCAAGAGACAGATGTATAGACAAGCTTCCCATTCATTTTCAAGCTCCTTGAACTACTGGCTTGGTAGTACTTTGAATCTCAAAACTGTTTTCCTTTCTATGGAAGGAAATTTCGTTCTGCTTTGCAGAAGGTGGTACCTTAGCAAAGGTAGCATCCATTGCCTCCCAGCTTACCAGAAGAAGGGTGGTGGGGGAGAGCTGCCCCATCCCTTCTACCTGCAGTAGCTGAAATCTTGCGGGTTAAAGTGACTTGGGCTGGGGCATCAGGAATAAGCAGGGAGAAGACTGCCTGGTATCCTCTACAGAGGAAGGGAATAAATGTAATTTAATTGCCTCTTGCCAACTGATAGATCCTCAAATCAGAGAAATTTGTATCAACCTCTCAAATGCCTGATGCTATTGTAATTTTCAATTGCCATTTACTTAATACTGCTGAAATGTTTCCGCATCGCTGCTTTCAATTTTAACGTGAGCTAAAGAGACAAGTTACAGGTTACTATTTTCAGTGCTAAAATCTTCCTTAAAATAGTTTTAGAAAAGGAAGGAAATGTTTACATTGAAATATCTTTAGCCATTTTTAAAGTGAAGTATACAAATAGTGAAAATGTTTCTCAGTTCTGAAATGTTTTAAAGGTAGATTATAGGGAAAATGGTGACAAAAATTAGACTACAAGTAACAAGTTGAATTTTGAAACCTGACATTTAGTGCTATTAGCTATGATATGTTCAAGGAAAGGAAACTAATTTAATAACTGTTTTGAGTGTGTGAGTATAAAGAACTTTGCAAATATGTCTGTCTTCTAACAAGATGCTGGGAGATATTAGCACGTAGTTAATGTGTCTCTTCTCATCTTTAATTTTTGTTTTGTTCTGGGGTCTTTTTCTCACCCAAATAATAATCTATTTCTAGTGTGGAATTTAAATCAGACTTTCACATTTTTGGCTTGTGAGACTTGCTTTGCATCTTATGTTGTGCTGTGGTTCTCAGCATGAAGACTTGAATGAGGTAATTGAGGAAAGTGGACTGTGGGCAAACTGGGATTAGGTAACTCTGCTAATTAATTCATATTGGAGTCAGTCCTCTGTCCTGGTTTTGGCTAAGATAGAGTTAATTTTCTTCATAGTAGCTTGTTCAGTGCTGTGTTTTGGATTGAGTATGAGAATAATGTTGGTAGTGCCCTGTTGTAGCTGTTCTTAAGTGTGCTTACTCTAAATCAAATGTTTTTCAGATGCCCATGCTCTGCCAGTTAGGAGTTGCATAAGAAGCTGGGAGGGAGAATGGGCAGGACAGCTGACCCAAAGTGGCCAAGTGCATATTCCATGTAACCATAGTATTCCATATACCATATACCATACAACCTGTGGTATGTTCAATATAGAAACTGGGGGAAGTTGGCCATGAGAGGTTGATCACTGCTCAGGTGTGGGCAGGGCATCAGTCAGCAGGTGGTGAGCAGTTGTATTGTGCACCACTTGTTTCTCTTGTAATTTATTCTTTGCTCCCTTCCCGGGCAGCAGGACACTGCTTTCTTTCCTTTTTCTTTTGAAATAGCCTGGAAGCTCCAGGACAGTTCTTGCAGGACACACCAACATAGCTGTGAAGTGCTTAGGCTCTTGCCTAAGAGCCACACAGTTAGCCATGAGTGAAACTGAGATAATGCTGCTGTTCATGTAGCATGTACCATAACTGTACTTCTTGCCTCTAATTTTACTAAATAAAACAAAACCCAATCAAACCAAACAAAAAAAATCCACCTAAACAGATCACTACAACATTAATACAAACTGGTTGTTTACATTTCCTTTTGAGTTTCTTTTTTTTTTTGTTTTGAAAAATGCATGCTTACAGCTCTGATAACAGTATTTTGGCATGTTGCGTTTCCAACTTTTTTCTTCCCAATTTGCTTGTTCATTAGGCTAAGCATATACCTTGCTGTATGCACTTTGGTGTTGTCAATATTCAGCTTCCATCTGGAAATGTTCTTTCCTCATGCCTTCTGTTGAATGCAGGGCAGGGCATCTGGTACAGAGTGCCATGAAGTCTCATGTTACAGAAAATTAGTATTCTTAATTTTGTGTTAAAATAATATATCTTGATGTATATTCATCAGAAGGTAAAGATTATGGATATGATGATTGCAATGATGTTTCTTGACTTTCAATGAGGATTTCAATATGAAGTGTAATCTTAATAAGTCATCTGAAATGCTGTTTGAATGAAAATTTCCAAGGATGTCGTATTTTAACACGAAACTACTTGACTATTGCTAAAACTCTTCAGGCTCTCTTTGGGTAGTCAGACCTTCTGGGTGTGCCTGAATATACTAGTTCATAGCCTGTGGTGTGCTTTCTTGTCCTCCAATTTGATTTATATTAGCTGAACATTTAGAAAACAGGCCTGGCATTTCAATCACATTATGGTTGCCTCAAATGATGCCCCTGCCCCCCTTGCTATTTAAATTATGTTGATTCAAGGGAGCTGGGCATGTTAATTCGAGGCTGTAGCCAGGTGGGAGTCAGCCTCTTATCCCAGGCAGCTAGTGACATGGTGAGAGAACATAGCCCCAGGTTGTGCCACAGGGAGGTTCAGGTTGGACATCAGAAGGAATTTCTTCACAAAAATGGTTGTTAAGAACAGACTGCCCAGGGAGGTGGTGGAGTCACTATCCCTGAAAGTGTTCGGGAGATGAGTGGACGTGACACTTAGTGCCGTGTTTTAGTTGACAAGTTGTGTTTGATCAAAGGTTGGATTCCGTGACTGTAGAAGTCTTTTGCAGTCTGAATGATTCTGTGATTGTGTCTCACAAATGGAACAAATTTCCTTTATTTCTTGTGAAACATGGTGGAAAACCTGTAGGGAGATTTCTAAGATCAGTCTTAAAAATAAAGGAGGGGAAAAAAGAGGTAAAAAGCTCTGAAATTATATTGTTGTAATATGTGAGTGGTTCATGTTGTTTTCCTGTAAAGGAGATGAGAAGGGACCTCATCTTGTTTAGAATACACAGGAAGTGAGGGATTTAATGTTAGAGCCAGCCATGTAGATGCCTAATGAGGTTTTGTAGGAAACCTAAGCTGACCTATTTGCATTTATCAAATAGGGAAACTATCCATTTGAAATTCTTGGAAGAGTTTTTAAGTGGGTACGACCAATAGTAGACTGCAAGTAAAAGTAAAAGACTGCTTATGTAAAAGTAGAAGAATATAAATATTGTGGCTTTCCTATCATTGGTATTGGATTGCTAGTTTGTGTCTGGAAACCTGCTGGAAAATATTAAAGGAGGATACAAAGAAAGTAAGCTTTGTTGTTCAGGAATTATGCTTGTTCAGGTAGATTCAAATTAAGCATATAAATTATTAATATATGTTCCTATCTATTTTCTAAATATTTAATATTTTAATTAAAATAATTGGTACCCGTTTACAAGAGACTGCTGATATAATTAGATTGATACTGATTATTACCTTGGAATGGTATTGAATTAATGTTGACAGGTATGATAAGTCAATTAGTTCAGCAGTCTTCTAAATCATGATAGCTGATGAGAATGGTTGCATAAGATAAGTAATATTAAGATAGTATTGATTACTTCATTTCAGACTGCAGTAGGTACAATATTCAGCTAAATAATTTCAGTAACAATTTAAGCATTAATTTTGAAAATGACCGTTTAGTACTTGGCTTTTTTAAAAAGCCTGACCCTGTAGATGAGAGGGCCTGGACTGTCTCTAAGACAAGCAGAATCATTCTGCAGAATTACACAACATTTTCTCAATTTAATAGATTAAATAAATTGCCTTTGAAATTCTTTGGCCACTCTTGACCCTGAAAACCTTTTTACAAGCTTTCAAATGAACTGTCACGTAGCCTCTCAGGAATGACTAAATTTTTGAATCAGTGTATTTGATGCAATACAAATAATTGTCATTCATCAAATTTATTTTCAGTTGCCTGCGTCACTTGCAGTATTTACTTTGCTGGGATGATTGTGGGATGCTGTCATATCTCAGAGGATATAGTTGTTCTGATAAGTCTTTTTCTGCTCATGAGCGGATACACTTACAGAACTTTCTGCTTCTTAATTTTCTGGGCAAGTATAATCTTCCCTCCCCTTCTTGATTTATTTTTAAACTACTAGCACTCAAAAATAAGTTGAAATGTTGCATGGAGAATTTGAAGAGCAAATAGTCAAAGAGGGTGGTAGAGGAAATTGTGGCCAGTACTGGAGTCAGACTGAAATGGGAATGGGATATGTGGGTTGCCCTTTGTGCTGTCTTTCAGCAAATAATGTAGGTAGTATAAGTATAAAACAGCTGCTGGCATTCTGAATTCTGCTCTCAGTTTCAGTGAAGTACATTATATAAGAGATGTTTTCTTTGCCTGACAAAGAAATACATTTTTTTGGGACGTAAAATATGTCTTTAGGTTTTTTGCCATTTTATTACTTTTATTAAAGTTGTGAAATAGGATTTTAGAGTAGTATTTCATTTTAACATTACTGGATACATTGGAATTTGCTTTTAGTGATTTTTTCAGCTATCTGGATGAAAAATCTTATTAAGAGTAAATTCCTACTGAATCCTATGTTTTTATCCCCCACTTAGGGTGTTCACTAGTTATTAATTTGTAAGAACTAAATTGGAGTAAATTTCCTCTATTTTCTTTTATATTTCTCAGGAGGTAGGAAGGAATTTTGTTCTTGTCTGAGAGCCAGGGAGTTGTGGCTGATAAACCGAAGAGCATGTGGGATTTGGGCATGAATGGCTGCAGGAAATCAGGCTGCTGCTCTGACCTGGTGTTCCTGGTGGCCTGCTTGGTTGTAGGATTTGAAGTCTACCTCTGATGAAACTTTGCCTGGGTGCAGCCATGATTTGGTGAGTGTCCTGAATTAGTATTTATGTGCAATTGCAAAGGTTGACCTTAGGTTGTCAATCCCTGTTAAGAAGTATCATGCAAATGAAACTGTTTCATATTATGCCATCACTTCCCTCCTTTCAGTGCTCTTTCAGATTTGGGTTTGGAAGCAGGAGCTGGTGTCTGCTTCTCTTCCATAGAGAATCCAGGCAGTCTGGGAGCTTTCTGAAGTGGTGAGATGTGGGGTAGCCTGGTGGATACCCACTGCCTTGTGCATGATGCACATTTGTTGCAGGAAGGGTAATTTGTTACTTCTCACCTGGAAGGCAGCATCATTCTCTTTCAGGTTCACCTGGCCAATGCTGAGGCCAGTGGTTTCTTGCTGGGTTGATTGTTTTATTTATTTTTTCCCCCTGTGTACATACTGGTTTTAGCCTTTTACTGTATTTTCTAAATTAAAAATTTTATAAATTGGAGCATCAATATTCTCAATGCTTCTGTCATGTTACTGTTATTGGTACATGATGATTATTGGTATCATGATCTCTCGTGATAAAATTATCAGTATGCTGTCATATCTATGATTGCATGTAGCTAGTCAGATGCCTGTTTTGATAACTGCTTATCTGCTAGTTGAAGTTTTTATTTACAAGTGTTTTGACCCAGCAGGAAATCATATCCAAGTCATAGGGATGACATCCAACAGTAATGTCAGTCACTTGCTTCTCAGGTACATTGCAAGTATAAATACTTGATGTGCAAATAGGTTTATACATTTCAGATCTCTTCATAGCATACCTTGGATATTTGAAATGTGGCATGAATTGAATCCCTGAACTGAAATTTCTTGGCAGAGTATAGCAATTTTATTAGTTGTGACTTAGATTGAGAAATTTAAACTACTGTAGAAGAGGGATGCATCTCTAATGAGTGTTAGCAGTTTATTCCTTACATTGAATAGCACTGAGAGGCCATATTTCTCAGGGTTGAAGATACTGTAAACATTTTGTGAATGTCTGTTCCATGAGCAGAGACCTGTACCTTCCTAATGAGTATGTGTTAGAGACAGCCAGAGTCTCTAATCTCTAAATAAGAAAACAGCCAGACACAGTAGAAGCAGAACCAGTAATGGAGCATTTACAGAATTGTCAGTTTAAAAGGTAATTCAGGTTTCCATCTAGTGGTGGTATAAAATTCTGTCCAAGCCATATGAGACAGCATGTGCATAGCCATGTTCCTAACATACCATTGTACTTGTGTATATGTGTGAAACTCAGGGAACCAAAAGCCTTTATTATGTATAAATTATATATGCAATAGCACATCATTCTCAGGATCTCCAGATTTTTTAAAGTCAGAGCTGCAATCTGACCAGCAGTCTGTTATTTCATGCATTCAGATATCCAAATGTTCTTTGAATATATGTTTATCTTATTTGCTGTGAATTAGGCTGATTTCTCTTTTTCATTATTCCATGAAAGCCATTTCAAAAAGTTTGACTTGACACAAGTTACTGAAAGCAAATGGGTTTCTTAAAAGGTTTTCTGCAAGTTGTATTTGTGCAAGTATGAGTTTTGTTAGATTTCTTGCTTTCTCTTATATGTAAACAAAACAGAAAAAAAGGAAACAGGAACAGATGGGTATTCTGATTCTTTTGCTCAGTGTTTTAGCCCTATTTTTAGTATTTAAAGTATTTTGCCATAGAATTTAGAAAACATACCAGGTTGCATTTTGAGATGAGGGTTAACAGTGATTGAACGATAGACCAAGCAGTGTGATGCTGCAAGGACGTTTATTGACAAAAGGCACAGATATTTATATTGTTTTAGCTTCTGCATAAAAATTTCAAATTGTTCAGCCTACGTGTGATTTAGTGTGTAGGAGGCCATAATATACATTTTTTCTTTTGTGCAATTACTTATCACAGCAGGCTGTTCTGTTCTTTGGGAGGGGGACACAGTTTCTGCAGATCCTTCTTTATGTATCTCTCTCAGTTTCTGCAGTTCTTTCTCACAGCTTTTTCTCACAGCTCTTGCTGTACAATCTTCAGCAACTCAAGAGTATTGTTCATGTCCTTTAACTCATTCTGCTCTGCAACACAAGGTATCAAGGTCTGAACTTTGCTGCATTTTAAGACAATGTAGTGTCTTAAACACTACATGGGCCAAACAAACAAACTGAGTATGAATTGCGGTTGCAAAGTTATGAGGATTTCTGCTTGTTTGTATTTTATTGACACCTTCCTTCTAGCATTTGTTTGGTACTTGTGTGAATATTGTCAGCATGTAGTGTTTTGTAAGCATGGTAGGTTTTTTTTTACCGCCTTGTCAGTGCATTTCCACTATCAACACTGTAAACACTGCCAACTTTCTACAAGTGCTGTCAAGTACCATATTTTGTAATTACTGCAATAATATTATGAGTGCTGTAATTGCATATACTGTATAGATGTGCCTTTCTGTCCTGTGTAGACAGAAAATTGATATTTTCTGCAAGTTAAAATGGCATCTGGAGCACATAAGAATAATTGTTTAGAAACTGTTTTGGTTTTTTTTCTTCTTTCAGTGTAATGTGAGGTTGCACAAATAGAGTTATACATATTGGAGGATTTGAAACCCCCTGGTTTTTTATATATAGAGTTATACTTAGGACATAGTGATGTGTACCCATTGAAGAACTAAAGGGATTTTTTACACAGTCTACTGAAATGAAAGTAATTTAATTGAATATTGTTTTTTGCAAGAAGTTGAACCTCAAATTTTGACCGCATAATCTTGTATTTAGTGGCATCTTTATCACCACTCATGTTGCTTTAGCTGTCTTTTGTAATGCCGAGAGCTTTGGCTATTTTGAGGCTGAAGCTGACTGTACTTATAACCTCATGTCTTCTTAGAGATATCCTGCTTTTTGTGCAGCTCACTCCTGGGAATCCATCGAGCATAAAATTTTGGCTGAAATAAATTTTGTTTCTGTGTCTCAAAGCTGCTAATTTCAAACTGTATTTTTGAAGGATATAATTTAGAAAATATATTTAACCATAGTATCTGTTAAAGTGTTTGAACTTCTAGCTTTTAAATGTCATTTCCAGAAGTAATGTATAGTAATTAGGTATTTCTAATGAACAAGTTAGAAGTCCTACTAGAAGCATAGTTACTGAGTGTTGGATTTTAGGCTTACTGATGGGGGGGGGGCGTTGAGTCCTGTTAATGTCCTGTTTTTTATTGTTTCAGGGGTATTAGTGACAGACAGAGCAGTCTAAGATGAAAGAGAGCATGATGAACTTTTTTCCTCACTGCAGTAACTAGGTAAATCTGTAAAATACCTTCTAAATTGATCTTGCACCCATATTTCAAGACTAGCTAACAAGAGACACAACGTAGATGCATCTTCCCTTTCTCTGTGGTAATTACTGAATGGTGTAAACTAGTTTTATGCAACTTTTTAGTATTTTTTCCTTCTTGATGGACTATTCTATTCAGTAATTTAGAGGAAATGAACATTAGGTCACTGAAAACTTCTTTTTTCTTTTTTTTTTCTTCCTGAACCAGAAGAAATGTGGTGGAAGGGTTTACGTCCCCATCACCGTTGCTTCTTTATAGATGTCATGGCTGAAGGTGTTGGGTGGTGTTGCAAGTATTGATATTTGCATGGAATAAGCCAGAGAAACTGGTTTATTTTTTTGTGGGCCATCAAATACCATTTACTTTTAATCAGTTTCTTGCTTCTTATGATTGCATAGTGAAAGCATGTGTTCTTTGTAGAAGAATTTGGATTATAATAGGCAGTCTGTATTGAGGTAAGAATTCATATTACATTAGCAATCCTTGAGACTTCATCACCTTCTGACTGAAGTGTGTAATGCCCTTATGTGTACTCTGATGGCTGATTTTTGCCATGATGAAGGTAAAGTGTTGTTCATAAGTTTGCAGTTTTTAAAGTGTACACATGATGGCAGCAAATACTTAGCTAGGGAAGCCTTGTTCCTATGCTAGTAAAAAGAGGCTGCTGAATTTTCTAATACAAACTAGAATTCCTACAGATTCAATTATTGTTAAATTATTTATTGAAATATACGTTGAGAATTGTTAATTTACTGCTGCAAATTTTGAGAAGGCTTTTCAATTAGAAAACTTTACTAGGCTTTCCACCTGGTTTAGTCATAATATTGTCATTATGTGCTTTCTGGTTTGGATTTGCATTGGTAAACAACACTCTTGGGCACAGGGTGTGACTCTTGTGGATGGTGCTGGGCAGGGCTAGGAGCTGGACTGATCCTTGTGGGTCCAACTTGGCATATTCTTTGATTATAAAATTCCGATCAGCCGTGGTAGTCTCCAGGAGAGTATGCCCAGAGCAGATGGAGCCCCACTATGTAGATATAAACTCTTTTAAAATTTTATTTTTTTCATAATGGATCTTTTGGGTTTTAAAGCGATTGTATTTTTGGAAGTATACTGTAATAGCTCAAATGCAAATGTTTTTTCCACCAAATAAAAAGTTTTATTGTTAGTAATGTCACATTTTAAATGCTGTTACAAAGTATGTTGGTATTGCATAGTACTATTTAGAGTAGGAAGTTTTCTTTAAAAATGAAAACATAGTATAAAATATTATTTATTCCTGCTTTTATTCCTGGACACCAATGAAACACTTAAACAGGATCTCTTTCTCTTTCTTCTGCCCCTTTCAAAATGCCATGTGTAAGTTGTCCACCATGATATTTTAAGCCAAAAAGGTACAGGTTGTCACAGTTCCAGTAATAAAACTTTGTGAAAGGTGTAGGTCAGCTTTTGGCTGTGGTACAAGCAGGCTGCTCTAAAATTAAGGATATTTTGGTTCCTGTTCAATAACTTGTTCTGTTTATGTCTTTTATGTGCAGTAGTTTAAACTTGATTTTAAGCTTTGAATAATTTTAAGGTGTTCAGCAAATCATGATATTCAGTTGCTTTCTGGGCCTTTTAAATTCAGTTTATTGTTCACAGTGAAGTACCCTGGTGAGCTATTTATCATCCATTACAGTGAGTCATTTTAAGAATTTATTTAAGAGATCCATGATGTGAAGGGTTTTAATTAAATAGCAAACATATCTTTTGTTCTTCAGTTCAGCTGCTGATTGAGAAGCGAAAAGAAATCTCATTGGTAGCACTAGCAATGTTGTTCTGGTTCATGGGCAGTTCAGCATCATCAGTGTAACTGAAAGGATTTACTCTGTTGAGAAAAACATCATCATCCTATCAAGAAGGAAGTGAGAGTTGCTTTGTGAATAATGTCAACTCTGATTTGTCTTTTAAAAAATTTTTATTATTTGTTTTACTGATGAATCTGATTTTTGTGTACTCCTTGTCTACCAGCAGATGCCACTCCTCAGCAGCAGAGTGTTTTCCAGACTTCACCAAATAGAAGAAAATAATTGTGGTAGACCCTTGGTTTTGGATATAAAACAATTAAATATTTATGTTGCTATAAATATGCTACAAACAATTAAATATTTATATTTTACAATGGAGCTGTTTAAAGATTTGTTTCCTGTTGATGCATTAAACCCCAAGGCTGAAAAAATGGTAGTATGTGGGGTAAGAAGCCTTTGTTCTTCAAAGTATTTTAGTTGAATAAACTAAAGAGGATGACCCAGAAATCCTTCAGGACTCAGGGAGCTTCATTACAGAAGGTGAAAAGGTGTCTGTGTTGGAATTGCTGAAAAGATGTAACCAGAAAGACTTGGAAGCTGAAGTCTCCATGGCTTTCAATAGGCCAAGTCCTTGTAAAACCTTTAAACATATGGAAAAACAGATGGCCCAGTTTTAAGTGTAAGAAGGAACTAAGAAGTGAAAATAGACAAGGAAATCCTGGTAAGAATATTCCGTTTGTAATTTCTAAATTTTGAAAAGACATTGTCCTGTGATTCGTGTCCTGGGACATGAATAATGACATATTGCTATCTCTAAACTTCACCAGCTGGTGTTTTTAGCAGCTGGTGTTTTGGATATGGGCAAGGCCTATCTTGGCCTCTGTACACATCTGCAGTAGAAGACTATTTTGATAATTGGTAAATATGGTTGGACCACTAGACCCTGGATTGAGATGATGGGTGTCACCTTTCCAGCCTCAACTCCTTCCATCTGTCTGCCAGTAATGGAAATACTTCTGATATAACTGACAAGTTTTTGAGTTTTCACACAGAGCCACCTGTGTGTGTTGTTTCATTCTAAAGGGTTTTGATTTATATTCCAGATGAGAAAAGATATGTTATACATATATGTGTGTGTGTGTACATATATATATATATATATATATATACACACACACACACATATTACACCTCCTCAACATTTCCCAACAGCCACTTTCTTGTGGCTGGTGGGAAACCTGTGAAAATCTGGGGATGCCATTTGAGCCCTGTAGAAAAAACTGTGAAAAAAGCCATCAGTGTCAGTTTTATTGCATTCCCACATGTTTCCTGGGAAAGTTCTCCTTTAATTTTTAGTTTGTGTTCTGTAGTTTGGGTTGCATCAGCTCTTCCTTGGAAATTGCGTGTTCTGCATTTTGTTTTATTCTCATCACTTTTGGGAAAAGGTGTTTCTGATTTCATTTGACATTACAATGAGCTTGCTTCTCCTAGGGATGTTTTCTGGAGCATTGATTAGTATCAGTTATCCAGTGTTAACAAACAAGTGTTTCCCAGACTTAATTTTCTAGATGTTAACTATTTACAACCTTTGGGATTTCTTTTTCCTGTATTCATATAGCTACAGCTGTGCAGTATACATGTATGGTCTATTTCAGGGGTTTGGCACCATCTACTTCATTGAGTGTTTAGTGGCTGTGACTTGAGCAAAGCATATTAAAATCACAGGGGGATTTCAGTGGGTTCTTCTGAAATGGGAAGTGTACTGGACAGTCTCCTCCATGGGGAGTAGCTGTGGGTGAAGTTGAAATTCCTTTCAGCTTATTTACTGAAGTATGAAGGTAAAGCCATTCATGTATCAGAGTGTTCGGTTGAGAAGAAATAGCTGGAATTTTGCAGTTAGAGAACATTTCCTGTTTGCATGCAAGCAAACCTTTGGAACTTTTGGAAGAAGTTATCCCAGTACAAAAACTGCACAGCACAGAGGACAAGACAAAAGCAAGCAGTGTATGAAATAAGCTTTTGGCTTGGGAATAGGAATACACCTGTGGCAGAGTGTTCTGGGCACTGTTTGGCTACAGCATTGTTGAGCTAAAGGTGGGTCTGTACTGCTGAACTGATGTGCTTGGGCTGCTTTCCTGCTGGCAGTGGAACAGCCCATTTCCATGCTGTTACACTCTTATGCTCCAAAGCAGGGTGGCCATATCCAAACTGCCTGATGGAGCAGTCCCTGATCTGTGCCAGCTCACTGCCTGAACTTGGGAGTTGTTTCACATAAAGATGGTTATCCATCTTTATGTGAAACAACTTGAGCAAAACCTGTGCCAGGGACTGTGGCACCAAGCTCCCAGGGTGGGTGGTTGAGTTCTGGTACCTTCTCAAAGCATTCCCTGGCACTGTTGTAAGTTGTTACTGCAGACAGAGTGCTGACTCCTCTGCTGTCAAGTGCAAGTGCTGCTTTTGTTCTGAATTCTCTCTGTCACACATTAGCAGATTCTCAACAGCTGTTGGATTTATCTACCTTTCTCCAAATCAAGAGTTGTCATATCTGAAATCTGTGTGGAGATTGAGATGTCTAAGAAACAAGCTCTGAGCTCTGGTGCTGTTCTGCTGCTGGTCTGGTGAAACAAGGAGAGACTCTCTAGGCCATAATGAAATTGCATGTCAAAGCTGGACACTGTGTCTGCACAGTAGCATTTGTGATTGTTCAGCTCTGGTGGAAAGTATGTTCTTGGAAGAAGAAGAAAGTGAAAAAACCCACCTTTGCTGTCTTTCTAACCAGGAGGGATTGCCAGACATGTGGCTCATTATTCTGCATCCTAGATCTGTAATATTCAGTACCATTCAAATATTATTTGAATACTAACATTTTAAGAAAATTTCATTTCTGATTCAATTCAAAGAGAGCATTTGCTGCTATTTCAGAGGCCTCTGGAGAACACAGTCCAGCTGCTGTTCATGGCTGTGCTTTGTGTTGATAAGACAAGTAAGCACACACTTTTTCATCATTCTCTTTTACTGGCCTGCTTCTGAGATGTCATGGGCCAGGTTTACACTCTGATGGGCTACAGAGATGAGACTGAGTTTGGGAAGATTGTTTTGTGTGGTGCCTCTAAGAGGGTGTTGTATGGGTGAAGGAAAAGCTGCATGAAGAACAAGCTGCATGAGCAAGTTAACAAGCTGTTAACTTGTTTGGGATGATGGGTATAGAGGAACTCCTGAGTTCCCTCGAAGAACTAGAGCTTCTGTCATCCTACACCATACCTCAAGGGCAAGCAGGCAGAAAATAAACCTTTGAGTGATGCCAGTTTATGTATTAGAGCATTTCTAATTATATTTTGTTGTCACTGAGCCTCATTTGGTGAACTGTTAAGATGTACTGCTTGTAAATTTTGATCAGATTTTTTTTTTGAGTGCTGTTGCATAGTGTGTATTGTGTTTCCAGTGGAAAGGAGGTTTTGTTATTTTTTTCACTTGCATATTGTACAAATAAAGCTTCAGTGACTTTGGTACAGTGAGGAAAATTATAAATACAGTCTGTTTCTTTTCTGAAAAATTGCTGTTAATAAAGTTTTGTGTTGGTTATGAAAGAATAGGATGGAAACTAGCTTGTGTGTGTGCTATTATTAGCTTGTCTACTAAAAGAGTTTGAATAAATCAGCTGATTATTGAATAATATCAGTATTATATTACTTATCTTTTAAGTGTGTGAACTTGTCTGTCTTAGAGAACTTTGTAGTTGATTTAGTTATTGTGAAACAATTGCCTTGGGGGAAGAAGAGAACTGTTTGATATAGTATGTTATCTTCAGTACTGAAACATTTGAAAAAAATCTGAAATCTGATAGTCCTCAAAACATAATGTCAGATCTTAACAATCTGAGATTTGTAATTTAAATATTTTTATCTTGGTGGTAGTCATTAAAATATAACTTGGACTAGTCTTGGGTTTTTAATGAATGGAGTAATAAAGCAGAGGTGGCCTGGAAGGGCCAGTTTGGATCTGGTTGATTGTGACCTCATCCAGTCCTTTACACAAACCCTTTTGGGTATTGCTGGTAGGGGACGTGCAGAAAAGATTTGACTTAAAGTATAATTTTCAAAGGTTAGCTGAGAAGGTTCCCAAAATTTCTTATGTTCAAGCAAAACTAACTACAGTTTTACAAGTCAGTTGTAACCTAAGTTGTATTCCCAGCTGAATGGTACTGAAGTACAAGTGCTGACTCAGCACTCTGAAGGTACATGATCCCTGACACACGTTGGTATCCTTTGTGGCCCTTTTAATTGCTTGGTTTCAATCCAAGCTATATTTCAAGAGAAATATAGCCTGACAAATTTCAAATCATACTGTGTTGGGTTTGGCCTAATAATTAGTGCAGTTTATATAGAAGTGTAACTGTGTAGGTGTGGTGTTAGCAGTGTGTTTATGCTTCCACAATATGTTTCATATGCTTCAGTTTAGTTTATCTGTTTTTATACAGAGACACAGGTCAGCTATATAAATTGCATATGTCATTGAAATGAGGATTAATGTGCTATACAGTGTAGAATGTAACTGTGATGGAACAACTTTCATGGTAACTAGCAAGAGCTTGGAAACCTGTGAATGCTATCTACATCATTGTTAATTCTTATTGTATTGTTTTTGATGGATTGTTTGTGTACTTATTTGCACAAATACACACTTCTAATGCATGGTAACAAGTATAAAAATAAATGAAGTGTATGAGTTTGTGCATTTTTTTTTTTGAAAACTAATGCCATGGTATCTAAAAGACTTAGTTCCAGTCTTTCATGGCATTAGATTGATATCTAACAGGTTCACTTGAATTTATTTAGTAGTCTAGCAGAAAGCATGCAGCAGTCTGCAGTGAATTTAATTGTGAATTTGAAATTCACTTTGCATTTGATTTATTTGGCTTTGTCTTTTTTTTTCTTCACCTTCAGATGTTCAATTCTGTTGTGTGAGATGAAATTCTCATGATCCCCTGTACTATTTAGTATATCCCATTTGTTGATTAAAACTTTTGGTACAGTGATGCACCTGTCACTGAGTACTTGCCAAGCTACTTGCCAAAGGTTTCCTTTTTCCTGAGTAATGGAACTTTTTTGTTTTCATTTATGATTAGGTAGCTTGTAGGAGCATTGTTGAGGGAAGATAGATTCTGAAAAACATTTCAAATAGATATGATAATTTTGACAGCAGCTGTAGCAGAACTTTCCCGGGGAAATTCTCTACATACCTGATGAAATAAAGCATTACCAAGCTGGGTTCTGTAAAGGAAGATGTTCTGCAAAGCTGTTATTTGTACATTCACTGCTGTAGTGAATATAGCAAAGAGTTCAGTGAAGATGAGGAAATCTGCTTTATTTTTCTCATAAATATAGTAGAATACAAATGATCTCATCATTTTTCCCCAATGCTGTATTGTTTCAGCGTTTTCATCTATTGAGGCATTAAAAATTCATGTTGAAGTGTTATGCTTTGACACAGAGATGTTGCATTTTGTTCCAGTTTTCTAGGGCAGCGGTCACTAGTCAAGGCTAGTCCTTCACTATAGCAGCAGGTGTACTTCAGGATGACTTTACTGTAGTGCTCCTGCCTGTGGGTCAGAGGTCCATGGGCAACTTTCAGTGTCTAGCCCATAGGAACATTTCCCAAGCAGCCCACAGGTGGCTTTTGGAAGAAGTGTTTATTCTGGCTTACCCATGTCTTGTATGATAGAAATGATGCACGTGCTGGGTTGGCAGAGGAGCCCTTGCAGCCCGATGCCATCCTGTGCATGGCCAGTGCTCAGAGCTGTGACCTGCAGCAGATGTGTGCTGTGCTCCCCTGCTGCATCTCATGATACAGGGGAGGGGGAGGGCTTTCCCCTACATCACTAAACAGATGGAGGAGTACTGGTCTAGGCGCCCCTCTTGACTGGTGCCTTCTTCACAAGTTACTTTTTTTCAAAGGTACATGAAACATTCTGCAGGACATGCTAATATTCATATCCCCTTTAAGACTGAAATAAACCCCTGCTCACAAAGACCCCATGAATTGCCATTCAATGTGATCCATGAGGTTCTGCTCTGCTTGTGGACAGATGTACACAAGACTTTCTTTTACATATTTGTATTGGCTAGCAAGCAAAATCCATTAAGATGTATAAACAACTCAAAACTAACTCAAGTTTTTATTGCTCAAATAGCATTGCATCGTTTTAAATAAGTCCAGAGTAATTTTAAAACCATGCAAATATAAGCTGAGATAATTCCTTAGTGTTGAAAAGTCCTGAAATACAAATGAAAGCTCTTGAATAGCTTTAGTATTCTCTCACTGGTAGGAACCATATTTATTGCATTATCAGTGGATGGCAGGATTTTTCTAAACTTATTATAAGTCAATTTAAAACTCTTCCTGATCATCTACAATAGAAAAAGAACTTGGTTCTTAATCCAGTGTAAGCAAGCAGTGGATTGAAAAAAAAAACCAAACATTTTTGACATTGATGCTGATGATAGGAGTATCATTATATTAGTGTGCAGAGGGCAGCTGGGCAGATGTGGTTGCACCATACCAAAATGATTAAATGGTACCACTTAGAGCAGAGGTAGTTTATCATGGGAATTTTGGACATACAAGTACAACTAAGGTGACACTTCCCATTTGTGCTCTTTGCCACAGGCAGGCTGCTTCTGCTCCAAACATTAATGCTTTCTTTACCTCTAAGTGAAGACTGTGGCACTTGGCTGTGGAAGCACCCGCGAGGGTGCCAGAACACAGAACCGAGCTCGTCTGACCAATCCTAATGTGGTGCATCCGTATTTCTGAAAGGTTGCCCTGGTATTTTCATGGCTCTGGTATTTTTGCATGCTTGATAAAGTATTGAGGTAAGTTAACTTCTATGCTAGTTCTACATATACCTGTTTGCTTGGGATCAGACAGCCTGTTTTTGCACAGAAAAAAACCAGAGGTTCTAGGTGGGTGAGAATTTTTAGGAATATGTAGGCAGTCTGGATTTTGGTTGTTTTTAGAGCTTTGTTAACTGAGTGTTCACTTAAAACTGAAGTACATACAGCTCTAAGCTATTTGACAGACTTGATTTCCATCCCTTTATTTTTCCCCATCCTGTTTTCCCTGTCATTCACTAATTGAAAGCAAGCCTCCTTTAATATCTGGAAAACCTCTGGCGATAGCAGGAAAAAAGAAAAAATAGAAGAAGGTATCAGTGAGTTGCTTTTGGAGTATTTGTTGTATAGAGATTACAGGAAAACGTGTTGAGGCTTGAGTTTGATATGTATTTGATCTCCGTACAGAATATTTGATGGATTTTTTTCAGAAGTATTTTCAGATTAACTGTCTCTACAGCACTTTATTGAATTTTGAAACTTGTTTAGCAGATTTAGTTTAGGCTGAATTTTCCTTTTTCATTTTCTGCTTAACCCCTTCAGTCTTCTTTGATAGTGTGGGCATCACTTGCTGTATTGTGACAGACACTATAAAAATACAGTTAAGTGGCAGAGCTGTTGGATAAAGGGATAGTGACTTGCAGATGATTACAGAAGGTTTGTGGTTTCTCAGATTGGAGGGTTCTCACGTGGTCAATAAAGATTCATGCTCCCTTTTAGCAGCTCTTAACTATATTGATGACACATTGGTTTTCTTCAGTTAACTTCTGTGGCTAGTTCTGGAATAATTTAGAAATTATATAAAAATCTGCAAGTTAAAAATCCTTGGTAAGATACATAAATTTGTAAGCTTTAGAGTTTTTTACCCTAAGAAACTCCTGAAAAAATAAGCTCAGGTTTAGAATGTGAACTTGTAGTTTCTCTGAGCATCTTTGTCTGCAGTTACAGAGGACTCTCTGGCGACATATGTTAAAGAACTTTATGTTGTAATTTTGAGAGCAATAAAAGTGAAGATGAAGGAAATGCTGTGATTTATTCTACTGCTTAGAGGATATGGAAGACTTTTTAAACAATGTATGTTATTAATTTCATTTGACAGAGGTAGTTGTGTGTGTATACCGAGCATTTGTCTGGTCTAAAACTTGAATGCCATTTAACTTATTTTGCTGCAGCAAGAACGTCAAAAATTTGCACTGGGTTTAGCACAGTCTTTTTTTGCCTTTTATTAAATACTGTGAAGTAGATGTTAATTGCAGTGAGAAGCTTTCTTTCCATAGAGTGAATTTACAAGTATAAACCAGTGTGCTGTTTATTTGACATCTTCATAAGGAAGATTTTAATTCTATTTGCATTTCTTTTCATAGAGATGTCCTATTGCTGCTATTTAAAAGAAAGAAGGACTAAATTGCAACCAAAGTATTGTGGCCAAATACACTGATTTATTTTTACAGAGTAGGACCTTCAGAAGTTTCAGACTAAGTGTCATACCTACATAAGTAACACCCTTATAAGAATTCACCTTTGTTTCCCACTGGCAGTATTTTTTTCATTTTTTAAATCATGAGTCTGCCAGTGTGTAGGCTTTCTTTTATTGATGGTCAGTCTCCTAAGTAGTGCTCTGTGAGGAGCACACCTCAAAATGTTTGTGTGTTGTTGAAGAAGCAGGTAGATAAGCTTCCACAACTCCTTGTTTGACTGTTTTAAATGCTTCCACAAGCGCTGAGGCAGGGCTTGTCTCTGTCCCCTGTTACTGGAGGCACCATGGTAATACTGGCCAAAGAAATCAGCCTTTGATTCTGTGTTTTCTGGGACCAAATTTGCTTTGCTAAATTAGCATCTCATGTATTGTACTGGAACAGGTAACACTGACTATGTTCATTTAAAACTGGGGAAGTTTCTGTCCGTTTGTCCCAGGGGATGAATCTGACTTCTACACTAATGACCTTCTTGTATGTTTTTAAAATATTGCCCATGACTTTTTACTTAATTCATTCAAGCACATACTTCTTCTACAGGTCCATTAAAATAAAAACTTTAATGCACCCTCAGCAGAAAGGTTATTTGTGGTGTCATGGAAATCAATGCAAGAAGCCTATTAGTGCATTATTTTTTTGTTTATATTTGAGGTTTTCTTTGTTGCTGTATTAGTTTAAGGTTTTGTTTCTAATGATCATGTAGAAATGCGTGCAATGGAAAAATAAGCATACCAAATTTCTTTTGGATATATACATAGACTTCAAATGCATCATTAGGGATAAATTGAGTAGAAGAACATGCATGGAAATCTTTGATATGTTATCATCTAGGATATATAATCTGCATGTTCTTAGTATCTAGCAGTCTGGCAACTAATGTGGTTGTCTTGGAAACAGACTTTATTTTCCTTTTGTGAATATCTAGATGTAAAATCATCATCTTCCTTGAAAATCTATAAGTAATACTTCTGAAAGAAATAACTGCAGATTTAAGATGCTTGTCCTCTATTTAAATAATTGATACAGAAGTCTGTAAGTGATGTTTGCATTGAGAGCTTTAATTATAGTTGTGTGCTTATGTTGATAAAACAGTCTTTAGTATTTTTTTAGGTAAAATGCCTGTACTTAGTGTTGATATTTGTCTGGGAATTATCTGCAGTGGAACACTTTGCCAAGATTTCCTAGCTTAATGTTTAAATAGAAATATTACAGTGTAACTGATGCATTAGAAATGAAATTCCTAAAACCAAACTGATACTATGACTTCCAGTCTTTCCCTTGTCTTGTTTTAAATTAACAGCATGCAATAAATCCTTGGGTGTTGTATGAAAATATGAATGAAAATATGTATGAAAGTATGAAATAATGTTCTTGAAATTTATTTTTTCTGGTTTGTAGCTTATTTGTCCTTATTTGTCAGCAGTCTGATAGTTTGGTATTAGTAACAGTGTGTTTTCATCCTGGTTTTTACAGATGAAGGTCCAGACAGAATAATTGTCCATGTTTGTTCTTAAATTGTTAAGTTTAATAAGTTTTCTAATGGAGGTTTTAATATATTTCTCTTCCAAGTATTTTTGTCTCAAATACCAATTTAAAAGGCTTTTAAATACAGATATGTACATCAAAGAAGAATATTTTTTTTGCCTCTTATAAAATAACTTTTTTTCAGTGAAACTCACACTTTGAATGATACAACCTGTCCAAGAACAGAGAACCATGGCAAGATCTCGTTTAGCCATTGGAACCCTGTTGCATGACCCCTTCTTTTGTTCTACCTCCCATCTCTTCCTCCTGCTTCATTTTTTGTGCTGCACCCACATTTCAGATTGATCTCTCTTTCCAGAACTTAATTGACCATTTTATTTTTGCTTAAATGTTCAGGTGTGTTCCAAATTTTTTAAATTCCTTATTCCCTAGAATAAGATCAGGCTTTCTGTGTAAGGCCTGAGATGCAGCTTATTGACCTAAGTGGAGAGAATCTTAAAGACTTAAAGACTGTGGTTGTTACCAGATGATGCAAAAAGCTTTTAGTGACCTGTATTTTGGCCCCAATGTACAATAGTGGCATAAGTATTCTGTACCTATAAATAAACAAATAATCACAGCTTGTTTTTCCACAAATGGTGCTGCGTTCCATTTTGGATGCAATAGCATTTATATATATTTACCGTGATGGCCAGGCCATAAACTTCCCACTTCCACCTCAAATTATGATCTCATAAATCTTACATTAAAAAAGAACATTAAAATAGCATGTTATTTAAGCTACAAACAAAGCTGATTTAGTCCTTGAGCTTTTTTCATATTCCTCTAAATAAATGTCATTTTTTTGAGTTTAACAATATTAGTTAACTGTGTTCAGAAAAAGCAGTCCATTTTATACCTTCCTGATCAAATAATAATTCTTCATGCTGATTACTAAGTATTACATAATTATATTCCCTGGCTCCATTTTAGCTGAACATTTTTTCATTCTTTGCTCCCAAATTACAAACAAGCAAGCAACCGAAAAACCCCCCCCAACCAAACCCCTTATGGTAACAATTCTATATAGTTACAGTATGTGCATCATTGTGTGAATGTGATCAGTTCCCTGAAATTGGTTGATAGTCACATACTAGCATCCTTCTTGAATATCCTGGGAAAACCTGATATTGATAAAGTTCTCATGGCTTTTCCTTTCAGATTAACTTTCAGTAAACTTTGATGTTGTCTTGTTCCTGTTCTTTATGATACAGAGATGTTGTCCTGGAGAAATGTGTTTTACCTCTGTGCATTGTAAGACATGGTCTTTCATCCCCAGAAATGAAATTATGCATAATTCAAAGTTAGTTCTAAAGATAAAGAGGAAGTACAGTTTTTCTCTCTCATGTGTTTCACTTCAGGATGTTGCCAAGTCTGATATCAGCAGCATTAGGAAAAGATAAAACAAACTTCAGGGGAGGGATTGCAGAGTCATTCAAGGAGAAATGGTATTTTTGTTGCCTTTTGTAATTAAAAAAGCACAAAACAAAATAACTAAAGAACATTTTCCTTTTACTGTGAGCAAGGAAGTTGATTAGATAGTCATCTACAGCCAGAGACACAGAGACATGTAGTAGCTTTCTCAGTGATGAGAACCACATCTCTGGAGTGTAACCAGTCATCACAGCATGTTTAAGACAGAAGTTTCTCTCTCCAATGCCCAGCACAAAGACAAGCTGTCTCTAGCTTCACTTAGGCACATGATATTAAGGTGTAGGCAGTCCCATTGCAAATGCATGACTTGGCTTGAAATGATCTCTGCAAATCTTTCCATCTAATAATGGGCTGAAATACAAAATAGCTTATCCAAGCTGCACTTTACACAACTTGTTTAGAGCTTCTCATGAATTAGAGAAGCTTGTTGCTATTTCTTTCTTGTATGTGCTTGGTGTGTTGTTACACATATGGTGGATGCTGAGGTGATTCAAATGCTAAACGGAAAAGTTGCTTTTTCAACTTCTGTCAAGACATGAAGTAGGAGCTGGACATCTTTATTCCTAGAGGTCCTCTGCTAGGTACCTCAGAGTGAAAGTCTTGATTCTTCATTCTGTTGCCCTTTCCCCAGCAATTACTGTTTTAATTATTCACATAAGAAACTCTTCTAATGCTGCCATATGTCATTACTTGGTATCATTGAAATACCATTTGATAGGTATTTTCAAAAGCAGGGGGAAGGCTTTCTCCAAACTCTTTGTAGTATATTGATTTTTCTTTTTTTACATGTTAATGGTGTGACCTTTACAAAACCAAAAGGGATTTGAAATTTAAATTTTGAAATTGATAATACATTGCTCCTGTTAGAGGATGTGGAACTTTACATAGGTGGTTATTCACATCAGTTAATCAATTTGGCAGTAATTGTATTTTATGCAATTTTAAAAATGTTTAGGGCTATTTTTAATGGTCTTACCTGGTGAAATATAGATTGTCATGGGTTAATGTGTATGTGAGTTCATGAAAATGTTCACTGTAGTGGTGTATTAAGCTGAGCTTAAATGTGGTAGAATTTGCCTGGGTTTATTAGTGCATTTCTAACTATACTTACAGCTTCAGGTAAAATGTATGAAGAAGATACTCTGGATTTTCATGGGGTGTAGCACCCATTTAAAAATCACACTGTAATGCTGTTTCATTTTCTGATTCTCAGTTTAACATCAAAACAGTTTTGCAGTAAAAAATATAGAAAATAATTTGCAGAATTCTATCTGAATGAATATGAAATAATTAATTCAACATATTTCTGCACAATAATAAGAACAGGGTGCTCCTTGCTGTGCTGTTCATTCACAGCTGTTTCTTCATGCTGCCACCCTTCGCAGCATGTGTTTGATTTTGCTCTGAGTAGCAGCAGAAACACTTGAAATGCTGCAATTTGAAATTAACTTCCAGGGAGCAATGTCAGTGGTCTGTCAGGCCATGCTTTTTTTTTTTTTTTTTTAATGTCACCCTGAATAAAGTAAATTTAAAATAAACTGGTAGCATTTTTCTAGTGCCTCACTGTGCCCTGTTTAACACATCTCAGAGTAGCATTTGCTGATCTGGTCACAGTAATGTTTTTTATCAGTGCTGTCATTAATTTGGCTGCAAGTGGAGATAGTCTTTTTGGAATGGATGAATACTTCAGCTTTATACTTCAACTGATTAAAGAAGATAAAAATTTTATACCTTTTTTAAAGAGAAAATCTGACTAGAAAGTGATTTGTACAGGTAGTTACTGTGAACAGACACATCTTACTGAGATTTTTGGAGCAGTTGTCTAAAATGCAGCATTGTACATGTTTAGGAGGTGCCAGAGAAATTAAAAATTATGATTGTTGTTCTTTCCAGCGAAAATTAACAAATGGGCTCTTAACCCATTTAATTTTATGATTAAATAATAAATGTTTATCAACATTTTGTATTAGCATAGGAGATAAATGTGTGTGTCAGTGTGGACTAGACCTGGTAGGAGTCTATATATAATCTGGCAGTCAGGGAGTGGGGCTTTTGGTTGTGTGATTTTTGCTGTTATTTTTTATTTAATCCTTTCGCAACTTGGAAAACAAGAAGGCTGATGCTCTTTCTGTAATGTGTGGTATTTTAAACCTCAAATGTCACCCATCCCCTTGCCCTTTTAATGAATTTGTGCATTCTGTGAATGCCTATGAGTCAGAGAGCAGAGGGGAACTCTGTATTTGCTTCAGTTAGTGAATTTAAACAAAAAAACCCCTAAGGTTATTGATTATAGCAAACACTCACCTTCTGTTTTTTGTATAAATAATTTAGATGTTCAAGCATTTACTCATAGAGGATTTTAAGAGAGCTTGATGCTTGTGTTCAGCATGCATGCTGTAGAGGCCAGTGATCTGAGGCAGAGCTGTGACCTGTGCGTGAGGAGTGCACCAGACCTTTCAGGGGAGGGAACTGCCTCCGCTCTGGCAGTACAGAGGGTTTTGGGGTGTCTCTGCTTGCACACACTGATGGCAATGCAGTGACATGGCTAGTCTGCACCTTGGACTGTTACCTTGGGCCTCCATTAAGGTGAGGAGGGTGTCTGTGATATGGATGGGCAGCAGGCTGAGCTTTTATATGGAATAAATCAGCCATCTTCTGATGGTGAATGATCAGGAGAGGTGCTTGTAACTTGAACTTGATTCTGATCCTCTGTGTTTCTGGTGGCAGTCATATACAAGGGGAAAGGGCTTTTGCCATTCAGCTGATGGTTTGGGTTTTGCTTGCTTTTTTCATGTAAAAGCTCAGAAAGTTTACAGCCCAGAAAGTTTACAGCTGGTGCAGGTAGAGGATCATTGCAGTAAGAGCTACTTCCAAATAAACAACCAACCAACCTAAAAAACCACCAGGGAGGAGAGCTCCTGTGACCCTCTGCCATCCTTGTGTATGTTGAGCCTGGCTCTGTGAGAGTGCAGGATTACTTGTGTTCCATTTTGTGTCTTCTGTCTCTGTTTTGTGAGCACAGTATGATCCATAATTGAAATAAGATGCCCTTGAAAAATCTGCTAAGGATTTGTGTCATGATTGACGACAAAGGAGTTTTGTTATATTTGGAAGATGCAGTTAAATATAATGTAAAATGAAAGGCAGAAGTGAAGTCATTTTCTTTGTTTGAGGAAGCTAAGTAAGAGTTGGTTTCAGTTCTACTGGTAAGGAAGATGACACTGGAAGACAGTTAAATTCTGTATTTATTAAGTTCTAATAAAAACTAGACCTTATATGACTGTGCTGCTCCTTATTACCTGTGATCATTGTATTTTATGATGAAAGATATATTATTAAAAGAGCAAATGTTAGCTTTTCCCCTTTTTATTTTTTCATTATGCTTTTAGACCTGTTACAAAACTTTGGAGTTCAGCACATTAAGTTCATGAGCAGTTAGGAAAATGGCACATTTTCTAGATAGAAGCTGAATTTTAAATTACTATGTACCATCAAATCATGCAGTACCTCTCCACAAATCACTGATCACATAATAATAGTATTAATTTCTGAGGGAACAGTACTGTATTAAACAGTTAAATATCCCAGGCTTTATTTGTTCCTCATCTGGTAACACAGGCAGAAAAAATGAGATATGCCATATAGTCCATCTTATTTTCAGCACTTCTAAAGGCTGAAACATATTTTCTTTGATGCATCACTGACTTTTGGTAAAATGAGGTGAGAAAGCTCCATTTTCTGTCAGGAGCCAACCAGAGCCCAGCATGTTTGCACTGTCCAGTACTGCATTTCTGTTCACATTGCAGATCAATGTGAAACTGCAACCACTGAGGCTTTCTGGCATGTACAAGCTAGAAAATAAATAGGGGAAAAGAGCCAGCAGTGATGTCCAGATGGAAGCCCACTGGAGTGCTGTGAAGCAGAGCACCTGCTGGTGTAAGGAAGAGGGGATGTGCAGTCCATGAGCATGTGTCTGGGTGCAGGGCACCTGTGAGAGTGGGCAGCATGGCAGCTTTGTTGAGGATCACCACTTCCGAGATCTGCATTCCGTAATGCTGATGCACTGTGACATGAGATGCTGTGGTGCTAGATTAAAAAAAAAAAAATGCAGACTATTTGCCAGTAATTAATTTGGTATTTTTGTAAAACACTCAACAGTTTGTAAAATTTTAACTGTTTCTTAAATGGACTTGAGTTAATTCTGGGTACCAGAGCTCACGCCTGCAGCAATAGCTGCAGGCTGCTCCCAGGTGGTTGTTTATTAGCAGTGGGGAGGACTTTCCTCCCACTGTGGAGCTGCACTGGCAGGACACTGCATGGAGGGGTTCTTGAGGTTTATATGTTCAGTCAGATCTCTTGATAAGATGTGAAGAGTTTTGCATTGCTTGCTTTCAGTATTGTTTCTGAATTATATGCTGTGAATGTTGTTGTTTGGTATAATGACAGTGGTGTGGAGTTTGTTTGTTTGAGTGGGTTTTTTGGTTGGTTTTTTTTTTTTTCCCCTAGTCCAGAGTCAATAATGACTGAATTGTTCTGTGCAGAAATGTGAAGATAGAATAAAGCAGAATGAGGTTGAATGGTTGATGTGTAACTGTCAGTGTGTTACTGGTCTGCTGGGTAGCTTCAGAAATCACATTTGTCCGTCTGCCTTGATAAGAAATTCTGTAAATTGCAAAGTTGAAGAATTAACCCATTGCAATTTTTTACCTTATCATTACCATGTGATTGTTCAATCATTGGGTAAAAATCTATTTAGTTCCTTTTAAACCCTACAGCAGTTCTACCATGAGGTAATACCACTGAGGTGTAGGTTTACCATGGGAATTAACCATGGTGTCACTGTTTCTGAATGCCTATTTAATTTAAAAGCAGGAGAGGTGATGTTGGGAAGAATCTTGAAGAATCAGTTTGATTCTTCTGTACAAATAAAAATTTACTTTTGTTTGCCCCAGTTTTGTCTGTTTTCTTTAAATAGCCATGAATTAAGCTTTGCAGCAGGGCTGGTAAGATCTTGCTGACTTCAGGGAGGCTTGACATGGTCCATTAACAATCTAATGTATTTATGTTAGTAAATGTTGTCATTTTGAAATTTATCACAGGCTCATTAATATCTTTCTTTCTTCTTGCCCACTTCTCTGGAATTATTAGACATATAGTTGAAGTAGTGGCTTTAGTTACTTTGCTGGTAATTGGATTAACAATTCAGTATGCAATGCTGAAGTTTCTTTTAGCTGAAAATTGTGAATAATGCTTTTCTGGTTGTATCAGTTTACGAAGTATATCCTATTGATATTCTACTATATAGCAAAGATTATTTTAATATGTATATTAGATCTATAATTAAATTTCGTTTTATTTTCAGTAGTAGAATATGATAGGGCATTAATCTGTACATATATGCATTTTAAACTAGCTACATAAAATGACTGTAGATACTAGAAATGCTTGAATAAGTTTTCCTTCTTATTAAAAGTGTAAATTTTTTTAGTAATTTGTTGTTGATTAATAGACTGTTGTAGGAGATTGTATAAGAGTATGTTATTACAATATAATGCTATTAAAAAAAGTGGACCCGAATCTTGCTTTTGTCAGTATTGTGACCTTTGTATTTCTTTCTCATTAGAACTATGCAGCACTGATCCAGCAACAAATTAATGAGGACAAACAAAACTTGAGAGAAAAGGCTGTATATGGAATTCAACTCACAGAAGAAAAACTTAATGACTTCCGTGATGAACAGATTGGGCAGCTGAAGGAACTGATGGATGAGGCTACCAAACCTCATAAAAAAATCACCATTTCTAAAGACTCAGAATACAAAACCTAAAAGATTAAAAGAATTATTTTAATGCATATGGAAACATTTTGAAATTGCTTTTTCCAGTTATACTTGAATGTGGTTTCTATGAGATAATGGACACTGCTGATGCTATAACTTGTCTGAAGTGGATGTGTTTGGCTTTCTGTGCAAGAACAAATGGAAAAATTAAATAATCACAGTTTTATGTTAATTGCATTATTTTTTCTCCTTTTTGTTTTTTCCTCCTAATGAATGTTGAAGATTGAAAGAATTTGGGGAAAGTAAATTGACATTTTAAAAATATGGAGTTGTTAGTTTTGGTGTTGTTTTGTAATCTTGGCACCTACAGGGCAAAATATCTTTCTCTTTGCTTATCATCCTCTTCCTTAATGGAAAAGATGCTATTAGCATTTATTTTCTGGCGAAGATTCAGTAGACAAAGGAATGATACTAGAGTGGGTTTGTTTTCATGGAAAGAAATGAGCAGTATTAGAAAAGCATACCACTGGTGAAATTGGAAGTTGGTTTTCATCTTGAGCTTGATTGTGAAATGGACTTTAAAATAAAAGATGTAGCTGATTATTAAATTAACCTTGAATCACTCTTATGCAGAAAATTCTGTGTTTTTTTCAAAGCTAAATTCAGATTATTGTTAGTATCTAAAATTTTAAAAAACTTTTCATGAGGGGGTTGTGCTGTAGTTTGAATTCAAAGGTTCTTTAAAAACTTGGGATCCCATATTATGCAATATTTTGTACAGACAGAATTTGTAAATGAATTGATCACAGAAATTATCCTGTTGGTAATACCGTATGACCAACATTCGTAATTTATTTCTAATAGGTTAAGTGTTCAGTAAGACAGTGTGTGCTTGTTGTGACACATACTGTTGGAACTAAAAAAAAAAGGGGGTTTATCTGTTAAGAAAAACAGATAAAACATTTTGCCTTTCTGTGGAAAAGACAGCTTTAATTTCATCTTCCAAACCTAGTTTTATATTATTAGTTTTGTTCTATTTCTGGACCTTTTTCTGTCTGTTACTCACAGCACGTTTAAGACAACAAAATTTCTTTGCTCTTGGGGAATAACAGCTTTGACAAGGAAGCACATTTCCATCTGTCTCAATTTGTAACAACATGCTGTTTGCCAGAGCTGCGCTCCAGGATCCTAACGGAGTGGGGAGCAATTTGGGGAGCAGCCTCTTTCTTTCTCCTGAACCTCTCTTCCCAATTCTTTGATGGGATTGTAGGCTGCAGGTTGCTCACTTTTAATAAAAGTTCACGTGCAGGATTGCAGTGTGAGGAACGTGGGGTTGCTTTGCTGCATCTTCCTCTGGCACCCACCGCCTTTGTCGTGTGTGCAGTAGGAGCGTGGTGTAGCCTCAGGCACCCAGTGCAAGCAGGATGGAAGGGCAGAGATGACATCCAGGCTGCAGGGCTGTTCACAGGTCCTGATTCTGGTGCTTCAGGGACATGGTTGGAGAGAATGGCAGCTCCTTCCTGGCCTGCTCCATACCTAGGATGCCCCAGCATCAAAGTGGGAAGCAAATGGCATATGCATCCAGGAAGCTTGAAAATTGTCTCTGATACAGCCATTTGCACATTCCTAAAGTCTTGTTCTTTTTACAGTTTAAAGGCTGTAAAAATCTAATCCAACTCTGGAGTTTAGGGCATAAAGATTTATTCTGTTGCACTTCAGTCAGATGTAGACTAATCAGTAATTCCATCACTAAATCTATTTGGTTTTCATACCAAAAGTAGTTTTTGGGTGTTGACAACAGAGTTTGTTTTGAGTCCTTGATTGGTAGTAGACCTGTTCCTGCTTTCTAGTCAATATCCAAGTTGCTTCCAATTTATTTCAAATACTGCAATTTAAAGCACTGTTATGGAATTTGTTAGTTCAATGAAACTAGTTAAAATACTTGTTTTGCATCTGTCTACTCATGTATGCACCTAGATATTTGGAGGCTAAATTAATTAATAATGAAAAATTGCTATATGAAAAACTTCAGCTTGTAATGAGACCTAAGGGAAGTTGGAGGTGAGGGTAAACATCTTTACATCCACAACCCCTTGTCTAGTAAATCCAACAATTTTTTTCTTTCATTCCCAACAGTAGTTTGTATTTGGTACAATATTTGTATTCTTGTTTTAAACAACTCTACAAAAGCCAAAATTCCATTACAGGAATGAAGCATCTTTCAAGATTGCTGGCTTTAAGTCAGGCAGTGCTAATAGTAAGGTGTGCTCTGGTCTGAGCAGGGCTTATGTGAGTGGTGGGGCCCCATAGAAGCTTCGTGATGCCAACACTGCCACACATTAATAAAATTCTTTGATTTACAAGTGTGGTTAATGACAGTTAAGTTGAGAAAAACAATGAGTTGGAGGGAGCTGAAGTTTTAAGTAGCTGGAAAAGGCACAAGCTGAAGTCTTATCAACAAGTAAAGAATTTTCGGAAATCTCTGTCATTAAAAATGACCAGTTTTGATATGCAAAGTTACACATCTTAAAAAGAACAAATGAAATGTCCTCCTTTCAGTGTTTTGTTATGCCTATGATGTAGGTTTATGCTGTTTTCAACTGACTGCCTGGCAAGAGCTATTAGGACATATTTATTCCTTAAAAGTAAATTAATAATGTAACATCTTGAAGGTAGGATTTATGAAGAAGTTTTATTCCTTAGCTATTTGGACTTTAATATTTTTGAATTATTAGTAGACATTCTATTTCTTCTTCTTGAATACATATTTGTAAGACACTGACAATGCATGGATGAGTCAGTAGCCAAGTTTTCATTGGCTTCTAGGTAAAAATATTGGGCAGTTAATGAAGGAACCATGCCTTTCCCTGNAATGACTTCCGTGATGAACAGATTGGGCAGCTGAAGGAACTGATGGATGAGGCTACCAAACCTCATAAAAAAATCACCATTTCTAAAGACTCAGAATACAAAACCTAAAAGATTAAAAGAATTATTTTAATGCATATGGAAACATTTTGAAATTGCTTTTTCCAGTTATACTTGAATGTGGTTTCTATGAGATAATGGACACTGCTGATGCTATAACTTGTCTGAAGTGGATGTGTTTGGCTTTCTGTGCAAGAACAAATGGAAAAATTAAATAATCACAGTTTTATGTTAATTGCATTATTTTTTCTCCTTTTTGTTTTTTCCTCCTAATGAATGTTGAAGATTGAAAGAATTTGGGGAAAGTAAATTGACATTTTAAAAATATGGAGTTGTTAGTTTTGGTGTTGTTTTGTAATCTTGGCACCTACAGGGCAAAATATCTTTCTCTTTGCTTATCATCCTCTTCCTTAATGGAAAAGATGCTATTAGCATTTATTTTCTGGCGAAGATTCAGTAGACAAAGGAATGATACTAGAGTGGGTTTGTTTTCATGGAAAGAAATGAGCAGTATTAGAAAAGCATACCACTGGTGAAATTGGAAGTTGGTTTTCATCTTGAGCTTGATTGTGAAATGGACTTTAAAATAAAAGATGTAGCTGATTATTAAATTAACCTTGAATCACTCTTATGCAGAAAATTCTGTGTTTTTTTCAAAGCTAAATTCAGATTATTGTTAGTATCTAAAATTTTAAAAAACTTTTCATGAGGGGGTTGTGCTGTAGTTTGAATTCAAAGGTTCTTTAAAAACTTGGGATCCCATATTATGCAATATTTTGTACAGACAGAATTTGTAAATGAATTGATCACAGAAATTATCCTGTTGGTAATACCGTATGACCAACATTCGTAATTTATTTCTAATAGGTTAAGTGTTCAGTAAGACAGTGTGTGCTTGTTGTGACACATACTGTTGGAACTAAAAAAAAAAGGGGGTTTATCTGTTAAGAAAAACAGATAAAACATTTTGCCTTTCTGTGGAAAAGACAGCTTTAATTTCATCTTCCAAACCTAGTTTTATATTATTAGTTTTGTTCTATTTCTGGACCTTTTTCTGTCTGTTACTCACAGCACGTTTAAGACAACAAAATTTCTTTGCTCTTGGGGAATAACAGCTTTGACAAGGAAGCACATTTCCATCTGTCTCAATTTGTAACAACATGCTGTTTGCCAGAGCTGCGCTCCAGGATCCTAACGGAGTGGGGAGCAATTTGGGGAGCAGCCTCTTTCTTTCTCCTGAACCTCTCTTCCCAATTCTTTGATGGGATTGTAGGCTGCAGGTTGCTCACTTTTAATAAAAGTTCATGTGCAGGATTGCAGTGTGAGGAACGTGGGGTTGCTTTGCTGCATCTTCCTCTGGCACCCACCGCCTTTGTCGTGTGTGCAGTAGGAGCGTGGTGTAGCCTCAGGCACCCAGTGCAAGCAGGATGGAAGGGCAGAGATGACATCCAGGCTGCAGGGCTGTTCACAGGTCCTGATTCTGGTGCTTCAGGGACATGGTTGGAGAGAATGGCAGCTCCTTCCTGGCCTGCTCCATACCTAGGATGCCCCAGCATCAAAGTGGGAAGCAAATGGCATATGCATCCAGGAAGCTTGAAAATTGTCTCTGATACAGCCATTTGCACATTCCTAAAGTCTTGTTCTTTTTACAGTTTAAAGGCTGTAAAAATCTAATCCAACTCTGGAGTTTAGGGCATAAAGATTTATTCTGTTGCACTTCAGTCAGATGTAGACTAATCAGTAATTCCATCACTAAATCTATTTGGTTTTCATACCAAAAGTAGTTTTTGGGTGTTGACAACAGAGTTTGTTTTGAGTCCTTGATTGGTAGTAGACCTGTTCCTGCTTTCCAGTCAATATCCACGTTGCTTCCAATTTATTTAAAATACTGCAATTTAAAGCACCGTTATGGAATTTGTTAGTTCAATGAAACTAGTTAAAATACTTGTTTTGCATCTGTCTACTCATGTATGCACCTAGATATTTGGAGGCTAAATTAATTAATAATGAAAAATTGCTATATGAAAAACTTCAGCTTGTAATGAGACCTAAGGGAAGTTGGAGGTGAGGGTAAACATCTTTACATCCACAACCCCTTGTCTAGTAAATCCAACAATTTTTTTCTTTCATTCCCAACAGTAGTTTGTATTTGGTACAATATTTGTATTCTTGTTTTAAACAACTCTACAAAAGCCAAAATTCCATTACAGGAATGAAGCATCTTTCAAGATTGCTGGCTTTAAGTCAGGCAGTGCTAATAGTAAGGTGTGCTGTGGTCTGAGCAGGGCTTATGTGAGTGGTGGGGCCCCATAGAAGCTTCATGATGCCAACACTGCCACACATTAATAAAATTATTTGATTTACAAGTGTGGTTAATGACAGTTAAGTTGAGAAAAACAATGAGTTGGAGGGAGCTGAAGTTTTAAGTAGCTGGAAAAGGCACAAGCTGAAGTCTTATCAACAAGTAAAGAATTTTCGGAAATCTCTGTCATTAAAAATGACCAGTTTTGATATGCAAAGTTACACATCTTAAAAAGAACAAATGAAATGTCCTCCTTTCAGTGTTTTGTTATGCCTATGATGTAGGTTTATGCTGTTTTCAACTGACTGCCTGGCAAGAGCTATTAGGACATATTTATTCCTTAAAAGTAAATTAATAATGTAACATCTTGAAGGTAGGATTTATGAAGAAGTTTTATTCCTTAGCTATTTGGACTTTAATATTTTTGAATTATTAGTAGACATTCTATTTCTTCTTCTTGAATACATATTTGTAAGACACTGACAATGCATGGATGAGTCAGTAGCCAAGTTTTCATTGGCTTCTAGGTAAAAATATTGGGCAGTTAATGAAGGAACCATGCCTTTCCCTGCCTGTCATAATCTATTTTATCTTCTACTTTCTATAGCTAATCTAATAGCAGAGGGAAGGCTGAATCTTCCAGCAGAGTGATTTACCCAAGTGGGACCACAGAGGATCTATGTACCTTGGATGTAGCGTGAAAGCTGAATCGCTGTGAAAAACAGCTCACATTCTGGGGCAAAATAAGTCTCTATGTGCTATCCTGCTTAACTGTTGATTCTCAGATCTCTTGGAAAGAGTTTCAAGGTAAATCCTTCCTGTTAGTGTAGATGCAGGAGGATATAGATGCAGCAGCACAGGTGTTGCTGGCTTGTTTGATACACAGGACTGCCTGACCCATCTCCTACTGCTGTCCTGGTGCTGGACCAGGCTTGGTGTGCCTGCCTCACAGTGAGTTGTACGAATAGTTGTATGAATTTGAAAACAAACCAGTGGGAGATTCCAAGGCAGAACTACAATTTAATAGGAAAATTACAATAAAAGCAATTGTACAGAAACACTGGCTTGAACTGACAGTCAGAATACAACCTGACACCCTGTTGGTCAGGGTGATGGTAACAGTCTGATTAAATGGTGGCTACTGTCCTGTTGGAGTGATGGATGGGGTTTTGTCAAACCACTGTTTTGACAAAACTGGTCTTTCAAGGTCCAGTATTGGGTATTGAGCTCTTGTTCTCTGGGAATCCAGTGGTAGTGTCCCCGTGGTGTTCCCAGCCTCAGATTGTATCCAGGTAGGAATGTGTGGTTCCTCCCCCTGGGTGGGGCATCTCACAGTAGGATGATGTAATTTTATGAGTCATGCAGTGAGACTCGATGGCCCACTAACAGAGATAGCCCCCCAGAGTGAGTTATCAGGGTGAGTCATGGAAAAGATAAAGAACACTGACTGCCCCACCTGTTTTAACAGCTTATGAAGATGGTAATGGAATACATACTTCTGGATACATCTTACATTGGAACCTGAGACAATGATGTATGGAGGGGTCTTCCCCCTGGATCCACATCAGGAAGTTGGCTGCAAAGAATGATGACATTTGCACTTTTAAAAAAATTTTTATTTGTGATAACATTTGCACTTGTAGATTATCTGTTCTTGTTCATGGAGGTTATGCATCTGCTGCAAAACCACTGGCTTTGGTAGGAACATTTTCAGCAGTTTCAGTGGCCACAGCTCTGCTCTGGGAACAGCCTTGAAAATGCTGAGTCCTTCCAGCTTTCCCAGTGCTCTATCTACCAGGTAGGGTATGTAGATCACAGAAAGAAATTTTTTTAGATGCAATCTTTACATATGTATAAGAAAATTATTCTTTGTTGGTTGAAGTTGAGAGCTATGAGTGCATAAATTCAGTGCATAAGAACTAAATGGTTTTGCTGCTTGTAGCAGTGTATTATGAGGGATCAGGTGTTTCAACAAGCTCATTTATGGGATGCATGATCCTGCATAACTGATATGTGTGTCTGGGGAGTTTAATGTTTAATCTCTGTAACCATTTCAAAGCTACTACTTGAAGTATAAACAAAGAAGAATCCTTTTTTTCCTTTTTTTTAATATAAAATGACCTTTAGTTATTGAATATTTATCAACTTATTATAAGTGTTTATTACCACTGTAAAGCCCTTAATAAGCAGTTTGTTGAAACACCTCCACTTGCAACACTACTTCTATCACTGATGAGCCTTTTGATTTATACCAGTTATGTTCCTTGAGGGTTGAAGTGAAATTTGTGTTAAACAAATGAGCATATTTACCAATTTTTTCCCCAAAGGTTCCTATTTCTGGTTTTGACTGGAGAAAACACAAGTACAGAATCTGAAACACTGATATGTGTTTATTCTGTGAGATTAACAGCAAAACCAATAAAACATGCAGAGGAAGCTAAGATGGAAATTTCCTGTTGGGGCTGTATCAAAGGCAGGATTTCACTTAGGTTTACTGAGGTGGAATAATGAACAGAATCTGTAGCACAGAAAGTCTGCCCGAGCAGACTACTTGAGTACATATTAAAAATATCATGCTGTTATCAATGAAGTCACCTTTGATTATAAATTAAAAGAACTTTTCAGAGCTGAGGAAAATCTCTAGTTAACCAAATACTCAGTTAAAACTGATTTGAACACTCCATCCTATTCAATTTATAATATGAGCACATACTACTGGGTAGTGGGAAAATGGACCTGTCCTAAGTATCAGCTTAAGATGGTATTGTACAGTGCTCCTTCCAGTACCCTCACATACAGCAAAAAGGAAAACTCATTTGTATATTTTCTTTACAAATTATGAAACGGAACTACTCGGCTTTGTTTTTTTCTTCTGAATTAAATTACACCATTCCTGTCCAGTTCAGCTATTCAAATTAACATTGTCAATTGAAAGATGAGCTTGGAAAAGAAATTAAGGGCATTTTTATGTGCAGTAAGGTTTGTGTAGATGCATCTGTATTTCAGCCTACTTTTATCCTAGTCACAGAATCACAGAATAACCTCAGTTGGAAGTGACTCATCAGGATCATCAAGTCCAGCTCCTGGCCCCATACAGGACAGCCCTAAAAATCACACCACGTGCCCAAGAGTGTTGTCCAAACACTTCTTGAACTCTGTCAGGCTTGGTGCTGTGACCACTTCTCCGGGGAGCCTGTTCCAGTGCCCAGCCACCCTCTGGATGAAGAACCTTTTTCTAATATCCAACTAAATCTCCATGGCACAGTTTCATGCCAATCCCTTAGGTCCTCTCACTGGTCACCAGAGAGACTGGCCAGCACAGCACCAGTCATGCTGCTGGTTGCTGAGTTCACATGGGGGAACTTAGCTCACACTCTAGAGGGGAAATCAGCTCCTTCTCCACAAACAACTCGGATGCCTAATGATGTGTGACAGACACGTTGCTGTGGTGTGGACAGGAGTGTGGCACACACACTGCTGCACATCTGCAGCCCCTGCCTGCTGCTCACTGGCAGCCCCTGCCCAGGAGACTGGCAGCCAGGGAAGAAAGGAGTTAGAAAGATCAGGCTTTACTAAAACATAAGTCTTCCAAGCATCTCTTGTTACTTTAAGATACTTTCTTCTGGAGAGTCACTGCTGAGTGCTGATCCATCACACAGAACTCCAAAGAAACAACCAAGGTCTTGGTGCCAGACATTGACTCAGACTGTGGTGTCCAGTCTTTCTCAGGCTCAAAATTCCCCATGTTGTCCCAGAAAATTCAGTTTGTGCACAGCAGGAGAGAGCAGTCATGGATGTCTGTCAGCTCCCCCGTGCTCAGGAGAGCAGCATTGCCTGCGTGCCTTGTCACTCTGTGTAGCTGTGGCAGGTTCATGGCAGTAACCTGGGACAATTACTTTGATTTTGGTGCAAATATAGCAATGCAGACCCATATTTTATAGGGATTTAGTACAGTGTTGCCTTCCTGATCCCACAGTGGTGGAATGGTCAGGGGAAAACTGCTTAGTGTTAACATTTTCCCTTCTCCGTTGCTTTCTTTGTCATAGGCAGTTTGTGTTACAGCAGTGTGCTTTACTGCATACAAGTCCTACAGAGGTAAATCCAGTACTTCCTACCTGCCCTTCCCAAGCCCTGCCTTGCACCCCAGATCTCAGGAAAGCTTTTGGGTCTAATTTGGCCTATGCTACTCACCCCAGTAGCCTGCTTTCAAAACTGCAATGAACAAGTAAATTAGAAAATATTTTAATCTCTTGCCACTCTCCCAAGCCTCAGGTGAGACTGTAGGATTGGAATTGTAAAACGAAGGGAAACATTTTTCATTGTTGCTATGGAGACTGGAGTTTATGCAGCAATGACTTGTTCTGTTTTCTCTCTCCTTTATCTTAGGCCAAACAAAAAAAAAAAAGGAACATGAAAATATCATGGACAAAACCTCTGGGACATGAGATTACAATTTAAATGACCTCTTAGCAGTATTGCAAAGAAAAACAAAGATGACAGGAATAAGGAGAAAAAAGTCTTTGTGTGTCAAGACAGTCTGTCTCTGCAGAAAAGGAACTAGGACCACAGTGAACATAAGAGCAACCACTGGTTGCAGACCCTTTGGAGGATCCAGTGTTCCCTATCCAGAGCCACTGCTCCAGCCCTGCAGTTCAGGGAGCCTGGTCATGGTCAGATGCTAAGAGAACATAACACTTTCAACAGTAAGACCTACCCACATTTTATCTGTTATATGCATCTTTCAACAACAGGGATATGGAATCTGGGACTTGACCTCCTCCTAAATGTCTGTGGGTGTGGTCTTCCCTTGCTAGTCCATCACCTGAAGGAAAATCTGCTGTAGCAACTGTATGGCAGTGTAGTAAGGAACAGACATATACCTGTTCCTTGTGAGCACATGATCAGTAAGGGTATGAAGGGTACAGTACATGAAGTCTGTACCAGGCTCTGTTGCAGATCAAAGCATGAGGTGTGTCTGATCACATTGCTGCAGTAAATAAATGATTTCCAGTATTTGAAAGCAGCTCTGAAGTTTCAAAAAATGTCACATCCTAAGCATAATAGATTGCCCTTTAAAAGCCCCCAACATATCCGTACAAAAAAGTGGGACTCTGCCAGACTAAAGGTATTTTGATGTTGCAGGATTTAAGCCCTGGAGTGGAGACAAAAGGCATCCCCAACACTGTGATCAGACAGGTTTCAGAGCATTGTGGAGAAATACCCCTTTTGGTTTATGAGCATTGAACTCCTGTGCTGAAGGAGCAAAGAAGGTGGCCATATGGCCTCATCCCTGACCTCTCAGATCCATCAGCATCCTCTTCTGGTTGTCATGACTGGGGACATAACTGAATCCATGTGCTTTTCCACAGTGATGCATGTGTCAGTCCTGAAACAGCAGCCCAACAAGTGGAAATGCTTCAGGACAAGTAAATCAGGTGGAATTATGTCCTTCATTTTCTCTTCTTTTTCACTGCTCATCTCTGCAAAGCTGCAGCTGGCTCCCAGAGCAAGAAGTGTTTCTCCTGGCTGTTCCTAAACATCTGTATCACCTCTAATTAAGAGCAGCCAGGCAGAGGGTGTACAGATGTCTGTACTGACTGACAGTTACTGAAAGACTGGATAACGGCTTTCAGTGTTAAAAAAATACCCCAGAAATGAGATGACAGGGGACATGTTGTAGGAATTTACTAGTTTGATCCCTTATGTTGAGCTATTGTAGGAATTTTACGGGATATCAAGCCAAAAGCTCACCAAAATCTATATAGTAAGTCAAAACAAGCAAGGAATATTGACCTGAATGCCAAGGTGGTGATGCCTTGAGAGGCCACCTAGAACAGAGGCTAGGCAGTGTTAAAGGAATAAAGCAGATATTTATTAAAAAGGCCTTCAAAGGATACACCTTGGGCAGTACAAGAGCCTGGGTGAGGCTACACCCAGGATGAACGATTGAGCGCATGTTTTCACACTTTTATGAGTTTTGATCCATTTACATATTGGGGTTAATTGTCCAATTTCAGCTCCAGGTTATGGAGTCCCATTCTCTTAGATTGCTCTCCTCAATGTGCTGCTGTTTATACTTTTTAGGCATGAAGCTGCAACCGTGCCCTTGGTTCTCAGGCTGGAAAACTGAACTGTGAAGAGAACTTGCTAACACTTTATATGAAGTTCAGAGTTATATACTAATGCAATACAGAATCTGGAAAATATGAAAGCTAAAACTTAAGGCATCAGGGGTACTTGAAGCTACAGGCAACCCTGTAAAAGTTGTTCCAATGTTAATTGACATCCTGCAATGTGTATAGTTATTTTGAAAACAATTTTCAGCAAGTTTACAGGCCAAAATATGATTCCGTTCATCTCAAAAGCTGAATAAATTTAAAAGTTCATGTAGAAATCAACCTCAAAGGGAGAGTAAATTAGCTCCTGAGAAAGCATCTAGAGAACTGGAAAGGGGATCTGGGGGATTGTTTTCACCCATGAAATGCTAAGCAAAAGTTAAGAGACTGATTCTAGCTTGAAGACAGTTCTTGCCTGGTTGGACTTCATGATCTTGGAGGTCTTTTCCAACCTTAATGATTCTATGATTCTGTTCTTTATTTTGCTCAGTTTAATTAATTTCTTAATTACCATAAGAACTACTTGGCGAGTTAAAAAATGGAGCTATTTCTTTTCAAGTTTGGGAATAAATACGAAAACTGATGGCAAGGGTTCTTAACAGCAGTATAAAAAGTTCCTATAAGTAACTAAGACTTGAGAAATTTTAAAATGCCTGGGCTATACTCCACAAAACAATGAAAAAGGCTTAGAAAATTAATAATATTGTTAATTACTCCTGATTTTGTATGTAATGCAAAATATGTGTAATGAGATACCTGTGAAGCTCTTCATATCACATAAACTTTATGTATGATTTATAATCACTTCTGGGTCTCATCTTTGCCACAAAACCCCTTCTATTATAACTAACTGATCACTGTGTAATTTGTGATGGAATAGTCATTTATAAGAGCAAAATTTTTTTCCCTGCACAAAGGTAGCTGGGGAAAGCAATGAACATGAAGTATCAATTAAATGTGGGATTAAATTGCTGTTTTCCAATAGCTGTGATCCTTAACAGCTTGTTGCTGTAGCATGGATGTTTCAGAAATGTGAGGCATGATATACAGCCATGATTAAGTTAAACCACACTCTGCTTTTCATTTGGCTACCCTCTAAATCAGGCAAACACTGGGTGTCACATCCTCTGGGGTGCAAAGGAGTATTTGTGCTGATGGGGGCCAGGGAATGTCCTCCTATGGAAAGGGGAGATCCATTCCCCATGGTCCCCACTCCTGCCTCCTCCCCAGGCACTGTGACCAGCTTCAGGGGATGCAGGGCTGCCACCTCCATCCTCTGCATGGTGAGGATGGGCTCTTCTGACCCAGCTCAGCAAACCTCTGAGGGAAATACTGACTTTATGTTGCTCATTGCTCTCAGCAGGCTGAGTTTTGGACTGCAAAGTCCACACTTCTTCCCTGTGTAACACACCAGCAGAGCATCTCTGGACTGAGGTGGTGTGCCCACAGCAAACCTTTACCTTACCTGTGGGGAAACAAAATGGAAGAGACCAAAATTTGCATCAAACCAAATCTGGTTCCAGCTGTGTTTGTTCTTACTGTGTTTTTTCCAGTCCCAAGGAGGCATTTCTTGACCAGAACAGTTTGCTTTTCAGTTGAGAGAATGGAAATCGTGGAAAAAAGGCTTTTTATCTCTTCCACTTTGCGGGTAAGAAAATCTGCTTGAGGTTTGCAAACCTGGCTAAGATTATTGAAATGGATGCTATTTTACTGAAACATCAGAAGTTTGGGGAGCTCAGGACCCACTGCACTGGCTTCTGCAATAGAGGTCTCCTCTGTGCAAATGAGCAGGGGCTTCTCTTGTCGTTCCAAGGCTCCTGTGTGGATTTTCTGAATTAATTTTAACATACCACAGAGGGGATTAGGAGGGAACCTTTGTACCGTCTGTCGTGGACTGCAAGTGAGCCTGTCTAGAAATTACTCAGATGTTTTGGTGTGGACAGGCTGCTTAGATGAGTTTTTTAACCTCAGGTCACTGCATAGCACTTGGAGCACCAACATTTTAAAGAGCATGGCCTTAAATTTCCACATCTTTAAATAAAAAATGAACTTTAAAATAAACATTGGCAATAAGCCCCAAAATAGGCTGCTTGTTTTATTTTGTTTTTAGAAATTATTCTCACTTTCTGTGCCAAGTACCAAGTATGCAGCAACATCTGCTCAGCAGGGGGAGAGGGGGCAGCCACAGAGGTCACCTTTGGAGGGCATGGTGAGGGGTGAGGATAAGCAGATGTCAGAGGCTGTGGAGGGTGTGAAGAAGCTCTTGGTACAGCTGCTCTCTGAGCCTCATGCTTCATGTACCACTGCCCTGCCCTGTGCCATCTCTGGTCAGCCTCATTCATTATGGAGAAGAAGGCTTCCCAAGCCCTGGGAATGTGGCTGGTTATTAGACTCAGTCTCTGCCATAAATGTGAAGGGTTTTTTCTACTCTTTCTGACATTCTGCCCAGGTTGCATGCTGTGAAAATTCAGAGCTGTCATGGAGACTTGACGTGCTGGTGAACAACTACCTTGTCCAAGCAAGATTTTTAGTGTGTTTTCTTTCCAACAAATGGGACAGGCAGCTCCTCCTAGGCTTTGGACCACAGGCCTTCCTAGGCCTTTGGTGTGCACTGTGCTTCCATGGTGCTTGGGACCAGGCTATGAAACAATTTATAGTACTTGGCATATCTCTATGAAATATTTATAGAGGCAGTATATTCCAGTGAATTTTATTGCTGGCTCATGCAATTCAGATGATAAAAATGCCCTTTCTAATCCACAGAAAATAAATCCATCACTGTAGAAATAAGATTTACAACTGGCAGCACCATTGACTAACTGGAATCCAGAACAAGGACAAGAACCATTCCTCCAGTAAGGCCCAGATACAGGGGAGAAGGTGGCAAGGTTCACCTGTGTCTGTGGAGCCAGGCTCCTGCTGCTTGTGTTAGAGAAGGAGATTTGTCAGCATCTTGGCCTGAGAACCAGCCTGAGTTTCCAGTCAGAGCAGCACAGACTGTGATTGAGGAGCAGCATTGCTCATTGCTCATTGCTCACCCTCACACAGCTGGTGTAGAAAAAACCCAAAGCTGCAGACAAATTCACAGTCTTAGGTCCTCTGCTGGGAGATAGAAATTGCAATGATCCATAATGTCTGTCTAGAGGCAAGAACAGTATTTCATTTGGTTAAGGAGAACCTTCCCATTCCCTGAGCATGCATAAATGCTGGTGCAGAATAAAACCCACCATGAATGAGTTTTCATCAAAAGCAGAAGTGAGTTATAAAATTGTGTTCAGTCTAGTGGTGATTTTCTTTTTCCACTGCAGGACAGACTCCAAGGGATGCAAGACAGAAAAGCTTGAAATTAAAGTCTTCCTTTTCCATGGAGATTTTATTCTACTTCTTCCTTTGTCCTCCTTTATTTTCCTTCTTGAAAGTAACTTGTCTCACTGGGATGGCCCTGGCAGCCCCATCCCACAAGAAAAGGAGGTGGGGGCAGGTCAGTCTCCCTCCTGCTGCTCAGCCCTGCCATGCCCTGCTCCCAGGACACAGTTCTGGGGCACAGCTGACTTTGGGGGACATACTGGAGTAAGAGAGACGGGAGCCAACAGTGGCAAGCATTGGTTTAATTTGTTTTATATTTTCTGCTTTTTTCCCAGAGATTTTTTATTTCAGGGTAAAAGTGGAGGAGGGGATTGGACAAAGAAGTACTGAATGAAGAGGGTTTGGATCAGTGGCAATGAAGGAAAAAAGGACTGGAAAAATAAACCACATACTTTATTACAGGACTTCCACACCCACTTTGAGGACAGCAGGCTGCTACATCCACCAGAGACCATGATACTCCAGGCCACTGGGTTATCAGGGAGCAAAGCTGTCTTTTTGCAGAAAAGCCACTTTCTGTGTTGCTGTTGTACTCCTTTGGAGTGTAAGTTCAGCCTTGGTGAAACCAAACACTCAATGGCTGAACCAGTTTTCTGCATCTCACACTTACAGACTGGGAAGCATCACCATTTCTGCCTCTCCATGCTCATCTGAGTTTTCTCAGCTTTTTGCAGGATGAACTCCTAAGTGATATTTTTGGTAAGCAGGCTGTTTAGAAACAGACATGCAATAATTTCAGAAGCATCCTTATTTTAATGTAGCCTTATACGAATTTGTCTTCAAATCCTTTCGCTGGCTAATTCCTCGTTGCACATGATGATTCATCATTAAAATAATAATCACTTTACTGGCTGCATAGCGTTTAATCTTTCAGCAAATAAAGAAGTGATTGAAACTTGCTCTTATCACACCAGAACAAGTTTGTTCAGAAGAAGAAAATAATTATGTTATTTTTGTACAAATTGGTATAATGAGCTGTCTCTGTGCTATTATCTCTGAGCATTAACTGGCTCTATTATGCAGGATAATACTCTGAATAATTATTACTTATCTGCGTGTACATACACTGAATAATAAAATAATTAGGCCTTTTAAAACAGAGGATAGAAAAGATTCCATTTACCGTAATTCTGACTTTCTGATTATAAGGTTGGAACGAAAAATGTGATATTTCATCAGTGTGTCAAGCCACTAAATGCTGGATTTGTAGAAATCAGTGCAGGCTTTTGCATAAGTCAGTCTAGACTGAGCAGAGATTTACATAAGGATGTGAAGGATCTGGGCTGTAGAAATTCAGAGATGGCTGAAGGCTGCTGAGCACAGCAAGCTCTTTGTAAGAGCAGTGCTCCTGCTGCGTGCAACTGTGCTTTGGTGCAAGCTTGCAGTGCCTGTCCCATCTGGAGAGCAGGAGGAGCTGGGCTTCTGCAGCTGTGGAGGCTTGTCTCTTCTCTGGGTGGAGGCTGCTCCTTTCCCCCCCAGATGGCCAAATTCTTCATGGGGTGGAGGGAGCACAATCTGCCTGGCAGCTCAGGCTGATGTCTTGTGCAGAGCTGACCCAGCCATTGCATCTCAGAAAAGTTGTCTGGGCTCTTGGGCAGTATGAGCACACTGGATTCTCCTGAGTGAATGCACTTCTATGGAAGCTCACCTAGGGAGCCATCACGTGCTCAGGCTGCCAGAGTCTCCCATCTGTCTGATGGGGCAGCTTCTGCTTCACAAGTGTGCTGGGAAGACAAAAGTGATTATAATGTTAAAAATGGTGGTGTCTTACTGTACAGAAAGGTAAAATGCTCCAGCCCTGGTATTTTTTTTGGGCATATCTGGAAGACATGTCCTTCAGAAATGGAATCATAGAATCATAGAGGAAAAGACCTTAAAGACCACGTCTGTAAGTACCACATCTGTACATCCATTAAATACCCACAGGGATGGTGACTCCACCTAGTCAGGCTGCTCCAGTACTTAACACTTTCCATGAAGAAATTTTTCATAATATCTCATCTAAACCTCCCTTGGCAGAACCTGAGGCCATTTCCTCTCATCCTGTTGCTTGTTACTTGAGAACAGATTGACCTCCACCTCACTGCAACCTCCTTTCAAGTAGTTGTAGAGAGCAACAAGGTGTCCCCAAGGACATCCCTGCCCTCCCCAGGAGAGGAATAAGGAGCCTGGATGCAACCCCTGATGGCTGCCAGCAAGGGAGCAGGATCTTTAGGGTGGTGTAAGGCAGACCTGTCCTGCCCCAAAAGGTTCTTCAGAGCTGGGAGACAAGCAAACATTCACTTAGGGATTAGCTTTTAATGAGATTGCAAAAGCAGACATATCCCAGGGATCATCAAAACCTTCTTATTGCACTGGTCCAAGTGAAATGGAATCAATGGGAGATGGCTACTGCAGAGAACAGTTTTAAAATGTTGTGGTGGGGAGATGAGTGGTGCTTTGAGCGTCACATTTTTGGATGTTGCTCATTATTTTCAAAAGTTGCATTTCTGTATATCATGCACCCAAGTCTCTTGCCTTCAGTCACAGTTCATGAGCAGGCTGGCCTTGCCAGGATGGTTGTGTGCTCATTCTTGGCCTGGGATTGAATTTGCTCCATTTGCCATCTCAAGAGTATGACCTTCTGACTTGCTCATATGCTATGCAGTGGTCCTGGGGAATGGCAGTGGGTGTTAACCATTTCTTGATGGCTAACTGTTTAAGGGGAATTTGCTTGGCTGCTTGTTTTTTCAGGACACCTCAGGAATAACTGAACTGTGTCAGATAATGAAGAGAAACCAATTCATCTCCTACTCTCTTGCAAATCCCAGACACTGGGTTAATCACAAAAATGATTAGGAATTCGAAACAGACTGGTGGAACATTTTAATTCTGTTTGTTGAGAGCTGTAAACATAATTGATTTACATTTCTCTGCAATAAGTTAATTTGAGAGAGTGCTCCCATTGTGAATAATATCATATTCAAGGCTGTATGGCTTACAAATCTCTGTGGCTCCACTGGAGAAAATACAGATCACTCCTTGCTGCAAAGGATGAAAAGGATAAAGACTAATGACTGGTAAATGTTGGCTTCCTGTAAACAGAAAATTACCAAATCTGATAAATGCAATACATTAGCACTGTTACACAAGAAGCAGCATGCTCTCCATTATCCCTGATAAGTTAATGGATCAGTGCTGAAATTTAAAAAAAGAAATTAAAGAGAATCTTTGGATGCAAATTCTCCACTATCCAGAATAGTTTTGGATTTTTAAAAAAATTGTTTCCTGGAAATACTACAATTAACTGAAGGTATGATGTATGAAACATTTTTCCATCACAAAATGTAGATTGGCAGAAGATGAAGATCCCTACGGAAGGACATCCCTTGAGATAGAATCTTTTGCTGTAATTGTGGTGAGTCAGAGAGAGGGAGGGTATGGGCTGAACATGGAAATGCAGCAGACCTAGATTCAGACTCCTGCTGATGCTGCAAATGTTAATCTTAACTGGCTTGTCTAAAGACTAAAAACTTTGTCATGTCTGCATGGAACCAGATCTTATGTGATTCTTTTTGTCTGAGTGAAAGAGAATTCTTATATCCTGGAGAGCTCTGTGGTCCTCCCAAGTAAGCAGGAGAAACACAGACAGCATGAAAAATTCCTTGCATACTATTGTTACCTCCTGTTTTTACAGCAAGGTGAAACAATTCAGAAACTAGAAAGGCTCGGTATTCAGTTTAATCAAAAAGTCACTAAAAATCCCATAACTAGTGAAAAAACCAACCCCAAGCCCCACAATAAATGGGGACAAAAGTCCCTTACCAGCATGATGAAGTGGGTGAAAAGACCAAGAGAAAAGGCCTTAGTCACAGTGAAATGAAGCTTAGTTAAATGATGCCTTAAAGCATTTCAGTAAATATTAGTAACTACTAAAAAAAAGTTTCCTTCTGACACAGCCTAATCCTCGTGAAGGCAAAATAATTCCCCTTCTTAATATGATTAATGCAGGTCAAGGTTTGCTATGTGTTTTTGCAAGCATGGCTTGCATTAATCATACAGATGTTGCAAATGCCTCTGCCCTTGCCAACACTCATTTTCACAGCTCCTTGTTGTTGGCACAGCTTCCCCAGAAGCTGGGCTGGAGCACTGAGCCTTGCTCACCTGTCCAGGTGAACTCCTTCAGGGTAGGATGCTTGGGCTCCCAAGCCTGTCCTGTTGGGGAAGAAACTTTGAGAAACTTTGTTGTCACCTCTTGGTAAAACATATGAGGAAGCAAAATTTGAAAATTTTTGTAATGTTTGATACCAGATTCTTGTAGGTAGCACTGCAAAAGCAGCACACCTGCATATACATTTTATATATCCCCAGCAATCCTAACTCTTTCAGAGTTCAAATTTACATCCAAATCCCTTTGCTAGCAACTGAATTAAAAAAAAAAAATAATTATGAGGTTATCATGGAGGTGCAATTAACTATAACTGTAAACCTGAGTCTTTCTGGTCTCTGAAAAGAAAGAAAATAATAATTTTCAAATGGATCTAAAAATTCTGCTGCATCATTAGAAAAAACAGGCTGGATATTTTCTGCCCCATCCAATTTTAGGTGAATTTTAGGGATGCCACTATGCTGTTAGGATGCGAAGGACAGAAGGTGCTGGGATAGGTACTTGAAGAGTGGGCAGGTGTCCTTCTCCTCTGCCAAAGCTCCAGTGAGAAGGATGTCCAAATGCCAGTCTTTCCAGATGTGGAAAACACTATTCACTTCTTAGCTCAGGGATCCTGGCCAAGACAGCCAGAAACCCCCAAATGTGGGCTGTCACGAGAAGTGAATGAATATTAGAAGTCTGCTGGGAAATGCAGTTAACATTAATGAAGTGCTAACATTTTGTTAAGTTGCAATAGAAGCAGAAGAGGACCTTGTGCTGTGAAATTGTACCCAAAGTCAGGAGTGTCTGACTGTTAATCACAGAGTTAGGTGGGGTGCAGGTGTTAGTGGCAAGGACTTGTCCAATATTGTTGTCCTGAGATAGACACAGACCCCATCCTTTCCCATTTCTTAGCAATTTCCTCTGATTTGTTTTGAAACCTGAGTTTCTCAGAGAGATGAGAATGATTGTCTCAAGCTATTATAGATTGACAGGATCTAGTCTGGCTCAAATTAGCTAGAAGAGGTTCTCCATAGGTGCAGGCATGAGCGGGTTATATTTCATCCTGTTTTTCTTGCTGTGAGCTTAATGGGACATGATCTTTATGAAACATTCCCCAGTCTTTAAAAGCTTGGTGTTTTCCCTATTTCAATCTCATTTTTCAATTCTGCTTTACTTATGAAATGTATGACAATAGCACATATGTTCTGAATAGGTCCCTGGTAACCTCTGTTTAAGATAAGGAACACAGATTTGACCTAATTTCCATTGTGAAGCCTTGTTATGCTCTTGAAAAACATGATCCTGATTTTGTAAAGATTGGCTCACTTAGAAACAGGTTTACATCCCTTTGCTTTGTTTTACAGCCCCAAGCTCCCCTTGTTTTTTCATATATGAGCAAGCTTTTGTTGCACCTCATGGCTCTTGGAGCACACTGCACGGGGAGCTGCTGGCTCAGTTCTTCTAAAGCCGTGCCAGAAGCTGCTGGTTTGCATCCTGGTTTGCATCCTTGTCTGCACAGAAGCGCTGCAGAAGGGTCCTGGTTCATGGATGGGCTCGCTAAGCCTCACGTTGCATTCCCTGGGAATAGGCAGATTCGTCTTGCTACGGAGATGGGTCCAGCACAACTCATTCATCAGTGCTTTCTGATGGAACAATATTTCATTGACAGAAAATAAAAATATTTTTTAAACGGTCCTTCACAGGATGAGCTGTTGCCCCAGGCTATTTATCATAGTGATTCATTGCAATTTCATTTCTTTTGGGAAGTGTTCTCACTTCTGCTCTAGGCCACTGTGTACCCATATCTGTCAGCTTGGGTGGAGTGACTTACTCCATGGGGAGCCTGGTGTAGGTAAGATACTGAGATGTATAAAAATTATTGATTAATTTCCTCCCCAAATTTCACATGAATTGCTCAGACAGATGAATGTACGTGTTGTGTTTTGTTAATCAGTTTCTTATAACCATTCCAGTTTTTCATGGCTGAAACCACTGTGTTGACTCATGCTTGGTTCAAGAGCAGCTCTGAAGGATGCTGGCTGTCATAACACTAAGAATTTCAACCTATGCCTCAGAAGTTCAGGAAATCTGTTAGTTAAGTAGATGTCATATTTGTGGTTACTATAGCTCTTCAATATCCATCAGCATATGTTCTCTCTAAACCAGCTGTAAATCCCACGAAGAATTTGGAAAAAAAAGGCTGAAATACCTGTCCTCTCCTCTATTCTTTCATCATTAAATTACTCTGTAAACTCAGCCTTGAAGACTAGCTTGCACAGAGAAGTGCTGAGGGACAGCCGTGTCCCGGGACTGAAGCTGTGCCAGAGAAGCTGCTGGGAGCACCAGTGCAAGCACCCAGAGCTTGGAGGGAGCCTTGGACAGACAGAAGAAGCCCCATCTCCAAGATCACCACATCACTGCTTCTGTGGCTCAGCCAGCTCATGGTGGGGATCCCAAAAAACACAGAGTTCCAGGGATTAATATGGCTTGGGTGTATGTGGGAATGCCCAAGCACTTCCCCTGCGAGGGGAGAATTCCAGGCTCTCCTTATTGTCACAGCTAGTGACCATAGAGGTCCTGAGAGGGGTGTGCAGCTCGGGTTCCAGGCACAGGTCCCTCCCCTGGTGGTCTGGTGGAAAGCAGGATCAGAGTGACTCACACATGATGTCATCAGAGTCCTTGTGACACCACTGGTGTGCTTCTCTTCTTCTCCCTGACCTGATGCACCAAGGCTGCAGGCTTGCCACACCACATTTTATAGCTGTGGATATAGGTGGGTGAAAGGGGGAAGTCTACTGAGCTCAAATGACCAGATTTAAGATCACAGAGGACATTTATATTCTCCTATGAAATGTGTGATAGAACCACAGTTCCTGTGTGTGCTTTGATAAGACTCAGTTTGTACTACAGTTACCTATTGTACCAATTCAGGCTGATGCAGGGGCAGTGAGGTGAGAGATGCTGTGGTGTACCTGGGTCTGGAGAAAGGGGTGTGGTTGCTCAAAAATCATTAGCATGAAATAAAGCTGAAAGATAAATATACACAGTGGAACTTGCTCATAGCAAAATTCTGATATTGAGGAACCTCCTCTGCCAGCAAGGAATTCCTTCTTTATACCTAGTGTAAACCATCTCTCTTTCAATTTGAAGCCATTCCCTCTTGTCACATCACTACATGCCCTTGTAAAAAGTCCCTCTCCAGCTTTCTTATAAGCTTTCTTTAAGAACTGGAAGGTTCCCCAAAGCCTTCTCTTCTCCAGGCTGAGCAGCTCCAGCTCTCTGAGTCTCCTTCACAGGAGAGGTGCTCCAGTCCTGTGATCAACTTAGTGGCCTCCCCTGGACTCATTCCCACAGGTCCTTGTCTTTCTCCCTTGGGCAGCCCCAGATCTGGACACAGTACTCCAGGTGGGTCTCAAAAGAGCAGAGTAGAGGGGCAGGTTTGTGAAAAGTACAAGTGCAGAAGCAGAGCACAGGCTAAAGGCTGCTGGCTTGAAGAGGAGAATTGTGCAGGTTATGAACTGGGGGTGTTTGTAGCCTTATGGAAATAACTTCATCCTTTCCCAGCATCAAAGATTTAATGTAGGGGTTAACAATGAGGGGAAAAGGAAACTAAAAGGAGTTAAAGGAGTCATTAACAGATTCACACACTGTTTTAAAAGGTAACACAAAACTCTTTACAGTGCTCATTACACAGTCAGGTTTGACATTTCTGATGTGGTGTTTGACGAGTGTGACTGGGCTGAAATGAACGAATCAGGTCTGCTTTGGACTATGGTGGAACCAGGGTTTAGCTCAGTTTTCCCCATCTCTTTTAATTTGTTCCTGAATTTTGCACTTTAAATATTTTCTGTTCTATTATAGAACAGTTTATAAGCATTCTGCTGAAGAATCTGACGTTTATTGCAAAAGTTATGGGTTTCTCTTTCACAAAAAAAAGCATAAAGCTAACTAAACTTCCACAAAATGCCTTCAAAGATGGTAATTCCCCTGTTAATGAAGCTCCCAAGGAAGTGAAGCAGCAGAAAACAGTGAAGTTGCTGATGGCAGTAGAGATACTCATGGCTTTTCTGCCATTGCTTGTGGCTTGAAATTACTGCAGTTACTGTAATATGGATTTATGGAATTGTATGAGGCTTGCCTTGTTCCCTTGTGGGAACAACTCACTGAGCTACAGGGCAATTTAGGGTCTCCCCTTATAACTCAGATATACAAGGATTTTGGAAGGAATGCTGTTATTGTGGTAGAATGCTTCCTTTTTTTAAAAAAAAACCAAAAAACAAAACAACAAAAAACCAAAAACATAGAAACATTCAGATAATTTATTTCTGCTCCCTCTTTTTCTGACCAGAATTGTTACTTCAGTGCAAACTTTGGTCACCAGGATATAACACCTCCATGCAAGCATGCTGTAGCAGGAGGTGTAAAAATCCCAGCCTAGAGAAAAAAAGGCAGAAGGAACCTTGGAGTGATTTTGGTTTCTGTACTCATCCCCTGTGGCTGGGAAAGTGGGGCTCAGAGAAAGGATACTGGATTTTGGCCATGACATATTTCTTTCAGTCTTCACTCAGGGTGTTTCAACCTTTTCCTGGAGGGATACCAATTGTGGACACTTTGATTTATATTCTTACATCATGGCAAGGAATATACAACAAAAATATGTGGACTGGTTATGTAATCCCTTGGATATGCCAGTACACTGATTTTATAGTATCTTCCAAATTATCCAAAGTTATCTTCTTTCTCTCTCTTTTTTTTTTTTTTTATTTTTTTTTCCTTTAATGTATCGCTTGTTGAGATTTTATTGTTACGGTGAGCTTTTACTGTCAGGAGATTTTATTTTGGTGATACATCCTTGTCATCAAGTGTACTATGGTAGCAGTTGTATCCAGACATCCTACACAGTGAGCCACAGCCAGTGGTGAAAGAAAACAGTATTTCAGTGTATTTAGTGTTACTTTGAGATGGTGTTTTGGGGAGGATGTTGTTCATGAGGTTCACAGTCTTTACAAAAATAAATTTGTGTTCTGGATTTCATCTGATTCTGGGAAGGCAGTCACTATCAGTGAGTATCAGAGTTTCATCAGATTTAAAACTACATTTCTTCATATTTTCAAGCTTCCCAAGCAAGATACTTCATCTACTGGGCTTCTCACATACACACACTCAACTTTCTAGTACTTTGTATTTTAAGTAATTTAACAAGATAAATTTCACTTTGACTTATAGAAAGAATATTCCTAGGAATGTTTGGATCTGTAATTTTGGCTATCAAACCCCAGAACAAAGGCAAAGATATTTTCTGCACAAAAATATTTACATATCTATCCATGCTATATATTCTAGAGCTTTCACAGCTGCATAACTTCCAAGGGAAAAAGGGAGAGGTCAAATTACCAGATTTAAGATCACAGAGGACATTTATATTCTCCTATGAAATGTGTGATAGAACCACAGTTCCTGTGTGTGCTTTGATAAGACTCAGTTTGTACTACAGTTACCTATTGTACCAATTTTCTGTCTTTAAATTTGACTGCTGTTCAGGTAGAAAGAGAGTTTGCATTATTTTTAACATAAAAATTATAAAACTCCCTATAATTCTCAATATGAAATTGACTCTTAACAATCCTTTGAAAAATAGTGCTTGACCTAGCACATATTGTTTTTATGAATTTTACAATGTGTCAAAAGGAAAATATCCCTTGCCACTTAAAGAAAAGTCTGTCATTTTTCTCCCTACAAGATGATCAAATAATTCACCACATCTATGATCATAATAAATGTACATTGTAAAAGGGAGAATCTATCTGGAGAAAAACAAGAGTTTTTGTGAGCCAACAGCCCACCTCACACCTCTGCAGCAAAGGTAATTCTCTGGGGGACTTGAGGACTCTGCCTTTAGAGTTTGAAAAAACACCTGGTATATTATCAGAGAAGTATTTTTGGTACATTTCTTCTATGACATGCTGGGAAAGTCAATTAGTCCTACTGGTTGATCAGTGCAGTGCCAGCTCATGTGTTTAATTCATGCTGGGTTTAGAGAAGGTGTAGCTACAGCAGTTAAAAGATTAATCTGCCTTAAACTTAAATGGAGTAGAAATATCACCCTGAGAGCACAGACAAGCCAAAGCAAGGTCTGGAAGAGGAGCCAGCTGAAGCCAGGACGGCATCCTCAGGGAATTTCTTGGACTCACAGGCTGAGAGGCCCCCACAGCTGCTGTGCTGCCCACACAATGGGGCATGAGCCCCTTCCCCCATGGCTGCAGCACCCACAGTGATGCCCAGGGATGGAGCTGTCCCAGTTCTGGACAGGGTGGTGGGATGAGCCCTGGGCTTCCAGAGAGGCCCCATAGCTCCTGGTCCCCAGAGAGCCCTGGCACCCAAACTCTGTTCAGCCTTGTACATCTCATTTTCTGCATTTTTTCCTTGCCTTTAAAAAGAAATCATTGTAGAGCAGCTATGATTCATGAGTAGATATTTATAAATTCATGTGGGTAAATATTTAGTTCTCTTCAGCTCCGTGGAAAACAATTAGATGATGAGCAGATTGTGACTAAGTACAATTAATAGTGCCAGAGTGTGCCTTCACAGGGGAATAAATACAACAATTAGTGTCTTATTTTATCAGTTGTATAGGTTTGTTTCTAATTATAATGGCACTCACAGAGCAGGCTAATACAATACATCAGCTGAATAGAAAACACCAGCTCCTCTCAAATCCCAGGACTGTGTAACTTGGGAAGAATAAAACCTACTATGAACCAGCAACTTTTTCTGGACTGGTGCAAGCTCAGAGGCCATCTTTGCTTTTTAGAAAATTGAGGATAGTTGATCAAGGAGACTTTGGGCTCCAAGCTTGAGCTCCAACCCAGACACTGATAACCACGAGCTCAAGTGACTGGGTGGCCTTGGGAGTCAGGGGGTGCAGAACAGAGCACTGCACCCCATGGATGCAGCTGCAGAGCCTTCCCACTGCAGCTGGCTGTGCCTTTTCCTGCTCTGCCACAGGATGGAGATCAGCTTCCTCTGGGCTGTCTGTAAGAACAGCTGCTGGGAGTCAGGGACAACAGGTAAGGGTGCAGGAAAGCAAAACTTCTGTGTTAGCTGCTGCAGCTGCTCAGTGTCCTCAGGTGCCCCCTGTGAGGTGCAGAGCACCAGACACCCAGGTAGAGAATGCCATACAGCTGCAATTGGCTCCCATTGGGCACACATTGTTGCATTATTCAGTCTCAAATCCATCCCTACTTTAATTGCTCTTGCACTTTCCTGTGCATTGTTATAGCACTCAAGAATTACTTCAAAGATGCTATTGTTTTTCTAAAACTTATCTTATTGTTAAAAAGATCTGAGGTGTTCTATGCAAATGCTGCCATTCATCTTTTACTTTTAGCTGGATTGTTTTGAGCAAGGTTAGCTAGAACTTTAATAACTTAGCTACTGTTCACCTGCAGATAAAACCAAAATTTAAGGGGACAGTGAGTGATTTGATCTGAAGAGCATAGCAACAAACAGACCACCAGCAGCAAAGGCAGTGTCCCTGCCACACATCCTGCCAGCTCCAGCTGCCTTGGGATGGTGTTGTGAGGGGGGGATGTGCCATTGGCAAAGGAATGCAAGTCATGTCCCCTGTCTGTACCCACTCAACATACTAAAATCTGGAATACAGAAAGAGATCTAAAGCCCCTCCTACCCTTGCTCCTGCCCTGAAACCAGCCTCTTGTGGGATATAGGGCAAAAACAAGGCAGAATTACATGGGCCTGATGCCCTCCATTTGCCTCTCTCTCACACATGGTAGTGATTCATTTCTTCTCAGAGACTGAAAGCTGAAGGAGCACAGACCCAGAAAAAATATCAGGTGTGATGTGAGGCAATACCAGAAAATTTAAAAGAAAGAAAGCAAGATCTAGAACTTCCACCAGAAGTAGAAAAAACATATATACATACATACATTTATGGGTATTTATGTGTATTTTCTATATACTATAATGATTCAATGTGCAGTACCTAGTAATGACTTGAGCTATTTTTGGACATAACAAAATACCACCTTGAATTGTATAAAAGTCTATTGTACCAAAAATGATATTCAGACTGAAAGCTGTTGCTCAACCAGCAAGGACCTTCTGTAATTTAAATTAGTCTCAATATGCTTGAAAAAGCATATAAAAAGACTTGGCTAGATTATTTTCTTAAGGGCACACAAAACTTCAGCTGATTTAGTTTAAGAAATGCAAATTTTTTCTTTGGCTGATTTTCATGGAGGCAATCTTCTGTACTCCCTTCCCTCTTCCAAATAAGCTTTTACAAATCTTCAGATTGGCTATTTGCATCTGTATTTTCTGAAGTCATTTTTCATGTCTTCCTTATGAAGACTTACAGAAGTTTTAAAGCTGTGCATTGCTGTAACATAATTTGATAGAAGGCTCTAAACTTGAGGTGAAATCTTAACAAATGGTTATGTTCTTTTATTTGCTACAATAAAAGCATTTTCTGCAGCTTTCTTGAGGTTGCATGCACACTACTAATGCTCTCGTCTTAGACTTTTTTGTCTGTATCACCTTGGACGAGAATGGCTTCAGCTCTCATTTACCAGAATTTTCTTTTAATCTCCTTAAATTGTCTTTCCTTTCATTGATTCTAGTGTGTTGATTAGATTTATAATGACTATAACTAGTGCACAGACTAAGATCAGACTTAATGTTTGCAGGAAACACAAACCAATCCAGAAGAATGTCACAGGCTGGTGTTCTTATCTCCTCTTGCTGGCCTCCAGAACAAAACACAAGCAATCCTTCTTTTCACATTATGCAAAGCAATTCATCAGTAGACTGCAAGCAGATTCTTTATTAAACTTCATCCACAAAAGGGAACAAGCACCCACAGTTTTCATTCTGTCTGGCCTCCTCAAAGGTCGATGTGGTAGTTGCAGGTGGTGTTTTGACATTTCCATCAGCTCAGATAGTAGTAGAGCTAATTCACACTAGTAGAGACATAAAAACAAAAATAAAATAAAGACAGGTGAATTCTAGATTGTTTCCTGAGCCTTTGTTTGCTGCTACAACCCTACACCAAACACACTGAATGCTTTGCCCTGATATGATAGCCATGCCCATCAGCACCTGGTGAACAGGTCTTTCTTCTGCCAGAGGTGATTTTGTGCTGTTGACCCAATGTAGCTAGGCATGACATTTTTAATTGCAGAAGTATTCTGCCTTCCTAGGGACTATAGGAGTAAGCACTATAAACTCATTAACTTTTGCTGAACTGCTCTCTTCTACTGTCAAAAAGCCTTGGGCAGCCAAGATCCATTCTACTCCCCCAGGAACCACTATTATGCCAACATAAATTCATTTTACTTCAGTGAAGTTCCTGCCCTTACACAGCAGAGAGAGATCAGACTGGACCAATTGTCTTTAGAAATGTTTTTCTCTGTTGCTGGATGGATAGCATGTCCAAACTATAATTTAATAAAAGAAGTGTATCTAGCATAAACCAGATGGACTAAGGTTTGTTGACAAAATGGATAGGTTATTTTCAAGGACACTGATTCACGGTCTTCCAGAGAAAAATAGCATTTAACAGATCTGTTGTTGTTGAATAAGAAGTAGAGAAAGTGGGAAGGTCAATTTACCTAATGGTGTTTTTGTATTTTAGAGGTATTTTGCTGGGTATGGGATACATTAGGCAAAAAGCAAACCTTTTATTATTTTTTTTTTTAGAATCACAGAATCATGTAGGTTGGATGGGATGCCATCCTTTCCAAGATGCTCTTAGAAAGATCAAGGATCAGGGTGTTCAATCTGTCCTTGGATGCTTCCAAGGATGAAGATTCCACAACTTCTGGACACCTGTTCCTGCTCTTGACAACTGTTGTGGTGAAACCTTTTTTTCTTGAATGAAGTTGGCCTTTCCCTTTCTTCAGTTTGAGCTTGTTTTGTCTTTTACTGTGCAGGTCTGAGAGCAGTATGAATTCATCTTCTGTAGGATTTCCTCTTAAACAGCTGAAGAGAGCAGCAAAATCTCTATTTAGAATTCCCTTTTAAAGCAGACTCAAATCTCTCAGTGTTTATGTGCATGTCCCAGGACCCTGATGGTTTGGGTGGCCATAACTCTCAGGTCCATGGTGTGATTCTTGGTGTTTCCTGTGCAGGGCCAGGAGCTGGGCTCAATGAATGCAGCTCTTCCAACTCAGCATGTTCTGTGATTCTGTGACTTTCTCCACTATGTCAATGTCTTTTACTATGGGGCACCAAACTGCTTACTTGTTTCATAAAATTTTCTCTCTTTTAATTTTACTGCTTCCCAACCCCCCACCCCAGCCCACATTTCCAAAAATTATGAATTCAAAAAAGTGCTGTATTTCTAAAGCTCTTCCAGCCACTAGCTGCAGACAGCCACTCCTCTGCTGCAACTGAGATGATGCTTCTGGAGCTTTAGGAGCTCTGAATCTAAGTGTATTGGGTTTGTGTGGCAAGGTTCTTCTAGTGAGGGGGCTACAGGGCTGGCTTCTGTGAGAACTTCCCAGAAGCTTCCCCCATGTCCAACAGAGCCAATCCCTGGAAGCTCCAAAATGGACTTGCTGCTGACCAAAGCCAAGCCCATCAGTGATGGTAGTAATGTGTGGTGATAAGATATTTCTGAAATAAAAAAGTTATTGCACAGATATAATTGTGGTCAGAGAGGAGTGGAGTGATAACATGTGAGAGGAACAGCCCTATTGACACCAAGGTCAGTGGAGAAGGAGGCCAAGGAGGTGCTCCAGGTGCTGGAGCTGAGATTCCCCTGAATCCTGTGGTGAAGACCATGGTGAGGCAACTGCACACTGCAGCCCATGGAGACCCATGTTGGAGCAGATATCCAGGTATCCCATGCTGGAGCAGGCTCTGTGCAGGGACCTGCAGACCTATGGAGGCAGCAGCCTGTAGACCCATGGACAGAGAAGCCGTGGTAGGACTCTCCCTCCTTGCTGGGATGCAGAGAGGTTGTCCCCAGTTCATGAAGGAGAATTTTTTTGTCTAGCTACTCAGTGGTGCATCCTGTCCAGTGTGCTTGGCCAGGCTCTCAGGGGCTGGGACTTGGCTTATTCATGGGATTCCTCTTTAAAGGGTCCTCTTAGGAGTCTCTTCAGCACTGCACAGATCTCTGAGGCTGTGCAAGCCCACACAGCTACCTGGGTTTTGGCAATACAAGCCAGGGCAGACTAGGAGAGGCTGGGATGTCGTGGGGCACCCCAGCTTTAGCCCACATCACATCACTTTGGCTTTGGCTTATAAGCCTGGCTGTGAGCAAAAGCACTTCTGAAAATTAGGATTAGGAAGGCAAAATTAGGTCTTCCCACAGCAGTGAGCTTCCCAAAGCAGCTGCTGCTTGGATGGTATTCTGTTCCTTGCCTACTATTAATATTCATCTTGCTTTTCAGATCTAATATTGATTAAACCTTCATAGGTAAACAAATGAGATGGCTTCCTTACAGTAAAAGCTTGAGAAAGGCAGGGCATTGGCATCTGTATGCTGTTTTCTTCTGTTTGAATATGACCTCTGAGCACTGGCAACATTATTTGAATCTAATAACCAAGCAATTTTAGAGTCGTGATACTCTAACAGTTCCATCTATCTGGAAACAGGGATTTCGAAGGACTCCATTTGGTGGGTTGGCAAAGCTGCATCTGTACAGAATGAGAAGAATGTAGATAAGACATACTGCATTATCTCTTTTTCTCTGCTAAGGCAATTGCAGTCCATGCATATGAAAGATGCATACGTGAGCGAAGACCAAGGCACTAGATGAATAGAAATTATTTCAACCATAACACTGCCCCTATCAGGGAACTAACACGTTTACACAGGTATTTTTCATCTCTCATCATTTTGTCCTTTTTTTTCCAGCAAAGTGCCAAATCCTGCAGGCTTTGCTTGGCATCACAGGCATTCTGCAATGAGAAACGAAAGAAAGACAAGCCAGTGCAAAATGAGAGCTGTAATATTCACAACAGGAAAGAAAAGAACTAAAGAATATGTTCAGCTTTCCTCAATATTAGTTCAGCTACAGCAGGTGTGTTTTAGTCCCATGGTCCTGATTCCTCTTTTTCTATCTCTTTCTTACTCAGACAGCTTTATTGCTTTTGTGAACTGGAATCTTGAACTCCATCTGCTCTAATCAGCAGTTGAGACACATAGTAATAAAAATGAGAGGGTGAAATGCCTGCCGTAGGGGAGTGCTGCATTTTGTGTCAGCTTGATCAAAAGCAAACTCCTCCTCTAAATCATATTTTAATTACTTATTAAATGACTTTAAAGGGCTTTTGTGAAACAAAAGCTGACAGAGGAGTATCAGCTTTTAGAAGCACTTATAAACCCACGCACTGCGTAAATGCTTTCAACACATATACATATATATATATATATAGCTATATATATCAATAAAGCTTTGAATATCAGCATCTTTCCCACTCTAGGATCCTCACTATAACAAAATCCAGATTTTGCCCACAAGACATTCAGGTATTATGGAGAGAGTTCTGCAAAAGGATTTGGGCAGATGCACAAGATGACCCTTCTGTGTCATTATGCTTCAGTGGCTTGAGTTCTCACATCCTCTCTGAGGCAGAGCACCACGGCAGATCCCATGCCCAGTGGAGCACTGTGTTGGGAGGGATGCAGGCTGCAAGCCAGAGAGCATGGGTGGCTTTTCCACAAAGTGCAGTTGCCACCACCATGGGCAGTGCACAGCCGAGCTGATGGCAGAAGAGTTTGCAGAAAGAGTGTTGAGCTCAGGTAACTAAAAGTTTTATCATGATGTGTCCAAATGGCTTTAAGTTACATTGGCATCCTTAGCTGGTGTTCTCTGTGTGATCTGCTGTACAACTGGGATGGTAGGGTTCTGTTGGGGTACATTTTATGGAACTGATCTAAATACTTGTTCCAAAGCATCTTCTAGGGATGTTTCAGAAAGCAGAGCAGAAAGCCTGGCCCAAAGTGTTCTGAGCAGGCCACTGTGTCAGCCCCTCCTATGTGAGCATTAGCAAGGAGATATGGCTAAATAAACATCCATGTTTCAATTAAGAAAGAAAATAAAAATAGATAGGAAAGATTCACAAACAATCCTTTCTGACAGAAGAGGATGACTGTTTGAGTTTGTTTTGATTGAGCACTCTATTAACCAAAAATGGAAATTCAGATAGGTTAAACTGCAAATTCAGCTGGTATTTCTCATGTTGTGTCATCTTGAAAGAAAGAACTAGAAGTAGGAAATGATAGGCAAAGACAAAGTGTTTTGAATTATGTTAAAAACAAAGAGAAAGGAAGTTATTTACTTTGTGCTTAAAGAAGCAATCATTGGAAAAGAAAAATCTTCTTTGGCTAATGTCTCAGCTGGGATTCTTGTAAGTGGCATTATCCCTCTGCACCCTTGCTGTTGTTTTAGAACTTTTTGATTAACAAAAAAATGCATCTTTTGTAAAGGAAGACACCCTCTCTACGCTGGTAATGTATTTTGCCATGGAGTGTATAACACTACCCTATAGTTAATAATAAGAATTGGTGCAGATTATAAGGTCAACAATGCATTTCCTTTTACTGTAAAAGGTAATGGTTTCACCTGGCTGTGGAAGCCTCTTACAGGGAGCGCTCTGGGGAGGAACACATAGTCTCTGGCACTGTTTGGAACAAATTTAAGTTGTGACATAAGATAAAACACTGGTTTGGCCAGGACTTTTATATCAGGTATGCTGCAGCTCACAAAGGGGCAAACGGTAATGTAGAAGTGAGAGCAGTGTTTTGGAAAAATGTTTTCTTCACAAGTCAGTAAAAATTTCAATTTCAGACCTATTTAAGTTTTAAATGTATTTCTGAATTAATATCAAATTGTACATTAAAAGATGAGCAGAAATGCTATAAAAGTCAGAACATTTATTTCATCATTGTCAAATGAGGCCATTTGATTTTTTTTCTTCCTAAGATATCTAAATTAATTTTGAAAATTCCACCTTAAAGTTGAAAAAAAAATCAGTTTGAGGTTGAAGAAACTGTTTCTTCAATCTAGACATGCATTATAGAGATAGGGAGGAGGCTGCCTCTTACAAGACATAAAAATAAATTATTCATGCAGCCTAAATATGAGATATCTATTATTTAATATCGCCCTGTTGTTTCAGTTTCACATTACTCACACATCAAAAATGCAGAAAAAACCAAATTCTTTGAAGGACGATATAGGTACATTACTTTTGATCTCATAATAAATGTAATTGTCTAATAAATTGGTGTGCCATAGATCTGTAAAGGAGGGTATGAGTAATTAGAAGTGCTGTATGATAAATCAGGAGAGTTCTTCCCTGCAGTCCTGAAGAAGCAGCACTTTAGACTTGGTGAAGCTGTGAGCTGTTCTCACTGATATTCCTGCTGTCAGTCCGCGACAGTTCTGTTAACAGGAGGCATTGATTTTTCTAAAATGCCAGCAGGCTGACTCCTGACTGCTTTGGCTTTGTTCTCCTGCAAAATGCAACCCACAGAACAGGTCAGGAGAAGGCATTCCAAAACTGAGGAATGTGATGTGTGCTGAGGGAGTTCTGCTCTAGGGAAAATTCCTTATAACTTGTAGAAGAGGCAGTGCTTGTGGGGAGAAACTCAAAAAGATAATAAACTGTTTCTATTCTGATTTCTATAGAGAGTCAAAAGAAAGAGAAATTTTAAGTAATGGTCTGCTGAGATTTGCTCTCCCCTGACTTATAAATTGGAGAGAACAACCCGTATCCTTCTCAGAACCTGGTTCCCAGTGGAAATACACACTAATAGAAGAGTAATGGGTTGTCGTGTTCCCTGCCAATCTCTGTCTTTAATCCATAGATTTTTTTTATTATCTCACTCTCTTCTCTTTCCACTGTTGTATTCAATCCACTGCAAGTACTTTCATGCCAGGAAGCCAGGCACACATGGAGCAGAAACGCCTTGACTACATATTTTATGAGGGTCCTTAATCACACGCGTGGAAAACGTTTATTTTATAAGTGCAGAATTGTCCCCTGGGGATGTTTTGCTGCACAAATGAGCCTAATGAGCATTATAAGAGCAGCTTTGTTCTGGAAAGTGGTAGGTTTATTCTTCCTTAATTTTTTAATTACAACCCCTGACCTGAATGACTAGCATGAAACTGCAAACAGATCAGGATTACAAGCAACATGCCTTTTTAATAAGTGCCACTCAGGGGGATGTAGCAATGTGTATCCCCCATGCTGCTCAGGGGTGATGCAGGGTGAACTCTCGCTCTGCTGAGTGCCAGCACTGACCTTGCTGCTGCTCCCCTGGGAGTCCCTGTCCCCTCTGCTCTTTGCCAGGGCTCACAGGGATCTCCCTGACACAAATTCTGTGTAATACAGACACCACAATGGGGCACGTGTAAATGAATGGACTTTGCCTCCCCGAGGAAGGGAGCATCCCACAGACACATATCCAGACACAGCTCACGGGTTTCTCATCAGGTGAGATCTGTGGTCAGTTGTCAGCACAGATTTCCAGAGACAGGAAAAGATAAAACAGCAGAATATGTTCTCATGCTTGTACTTAACAAGGAAAACTCATCTCATCTGGCTGGTGGGCTGTGCCCGTTGCCAAAGGTAGTGACTGGTTCCTCCTTATCTGTTTTTCTTCCTGTTATTCCCTCTGACTGACCACAGGAACAGTCTCTTATACCACCATAAAAAACTATATAATCATTTCATCTTGCTCTTTAAGGTGACTTGATTAGCATGCTTTAGTTTTTTCTGGGTGATACAAAAAACTGATCAACACCCAAAAAATTTGGATTTTTCTTCTCAGACCTGTTAGTAATTTCTGAGCAGACAGATGGGTTGTCCCCACAGGTACCATTAGGGTGACTCCTCCGAAACCTCCCCAAATCTCCTGGCAAGCATCAGTATTGGCAGATTGATTCCTTTGTCCAGGCATTACTGTCCTTTTCAATCAAGATCTCAGAGCAAATGTCAGGCTGCTTTTCATCACCAATCTTTTGAAAAAAACTCAATGGCTTTATATTCCTGCTCCTGCTGAGAGCATGTCAGCAATGGCCATGCCCTCATCTGTGGATCTATTATCTGGGTATATGTACCTATATCTGTTTTCTGTATATCTATTTTCATCAGTCAAAAAAAAAAAAAGAAGGAAGAAGATTTTTTAAAACTTGTTCTTGGCTTTCATGTTAAATTTATTTTACTAGAACTATAGCAAGTGAACCTGAAGCATTAAAAAATGGGAGCCCAAATAATCTCTGATTAAATATGCATGTAAATATCTATGTATATCTCTATTTTGTACATAGATACATACACAGGGCTAGAATCATCTATTTGGAGCTGTTGTCTTTTTGTATTTTTTATGCTGGGGAAGTGGAAATTCTGAGACAAAAGTGAAGAAGTGAGTGTGTTCAAATGGGGGCCAGAGGCTTGGCTTTCAAAGCAATTGAAGCCCTTCTGTCAGTAAAAGCACAGCAGCAGTCAGAGTCCATGACAGAACACAAGTGTACATGTCCTGCAAAAACAGTCATTATCCAGAAAACATGAGATTTCTGCAGTGTAAATCCATAAAAAAGAGTTCTGAAAATGGAAAGGGGGATCCAAATGTAATTCTGATTTTTGCTGGTATCTTGAGAGTCCTTTTTACTGTGGATTTCTGAAACCAGCCCATTTTATCCTGGTAGGAGAGTGTGTTACCTGGTGCTGACTTTGCTCAGTGCTGTTTGCAGAATAGATGCCTTTTTGTTTGGCACTTGCTGAGTATACAGAACACAGAGAAAGGTTTAAATTGTGCCAGCTGTTAGCAACACGAGACTAATGTATCTGTTGCTTGTCCTAGCAGAAAAAAAGCCCTAACCCCCAGTGGTTCAAGGTGTTCCTATTTTCTCTTCCACTTCTGTCCCATTTTCTTTCATAATCAAAACATCACTACATTAGATGTCATAGGTGAAAAAGAAGTCTGAATTTTTCAGGAAAAAAGCTTAGTTTTCAAACTAAGTTAACTTTACAGAAGACTGTGGAAGGCTGGTTGCTGGCTCGCTGAATCTATGCACACATCCCCTTCACAAAAGGGACGTACATCTTATGTCCATAAAATTTTTTTGTAGTGATTATCTTCTTAACTAATATGGAGTAAGGAAAGCACATTTTCCCTGACAAAAAACAGAAAACAAAACAAAACAAAACAAAAAAAACAACAAAAAACAAACAAAAAAAAACAACAACAAAAAAAGAAAACTAGTTTCCACAACATGAAAGAGCTCCTTTCTTTGATCAGAGGCCATAGCTTGTCACAGCTCAATCATCTTTTACTGTGCAGTTCTCTGGCATGTGGGTCCTGCTGGGCCCCAATATGCAGGAAGGTGGTGACTCTTAATATCAGAGACATTACAGTTGAAATACTATAGGCTACACACTTTAAGAAGAAAGAGCAGATAATTTTTGAAGAGCATTTGCTCCCTCAGCTGTAATTTTTGTGTCTTTTCATTTCTTATTCGTGAAAATCCTCATAAAAAGGTATTAAGAGTTCCATGTCATAAGTGCCTGTTATCTTGCTTATACTTAAATGATAGTAGAAATTTTGAGTATTTCTAAGACCTTCCCTGCTGTGAAGCAGTTAATTTTGACATTTTGTCGAAGATGCGTCAACCCCTTTGATGACTTTTTATTTAGTGGAGCAGTGGCATTACTTCCCTACGTGGTACCAAAGTGTGAATCTCAGGATGAGACACATTTAACACAGCAGGAAGTTTTGATGGGATACTGGTTAGAAAAATTGTTTACATTGTCTAGAGAAAAAAACAGTCTGGGAAAAAAGTGAGCAACATTAAGCAGGATTGCTTGATACCTTCTGGCATTTGTGGTTCTGTTGCTCCTGAGAATTCAAGGAACAGAGTTAGTGAAGTATCTTAAATACATTTTTATGTGTACTGGTGCTGCACGGCCTGTTTTTTGGCCACAGAGGTGGCTTCTGTGAGAAGCTGCTAGAAGCTTCCACAATATCTGGCAGAGCCAATCCCTGGTGGCTTCAAAGAAGGATGTGCTGCTGGCCAAGGCTGGGCTGATTAGAAATGGTGGTGATGCCTCTGTGGTAACACATTTAAGAAACAATCAAAACAAAGGTTATGGTGCAGTTTTAATTCCAGCCAGCAAAGAGGAGGAGGTGAGAACATGTGAGAAGAACAGCATGCAGACACCAAGGTCAGTGGAGAAGGAGGGGGAGGCAGTGCTCCAGGTGCCAGAGCTGGCATTCCCCTGCAGCCCCTGGTGCTGACCATGGTGAGGCAGCTGTGTCCCTGCAGCCCATGGAGAGCCATGGGGGATGCAGAGATCCACCCACAGCCCGGGGAGGAGGAGCCCACACCAGAGCGGGAGAGTGCTGGAGAGGGGGCTGTGACCCTGTGGGAGACCTGTGGAGAAAGGGGCCCTGCTCCCAGGCTGGAGCAGCCTGTCCTTGGAGGACTGCACCCCGTGGAGGAGTGACCC
>VZRH01002026.1:233996-259531 GCA_013397555.1 Urocynchramus pylzowi
ACTGCTCCCCATGGATGCACTGCTCCCCATGGATGCAGTGCTCCCCATGGATGCAGTGCTCCCCATGGATGGACTGACGCTGCAGCAGGTCACAGGGAGCTGTTGCTGTGAGATGGAGCCACGTTGGAGAGGTTCACAGAGAGCTGTCTTCTGAGGGAGGGACCCCACGGTGCAGCAGGGGAACGACTCCTCTCCCTTAACAGCAGGAGAAGCCGCAGGTGATGAACTGACCATAGCCCCCATTCCCTGTCTCCTTTGCTCTGGGGTAGGGGGCAGAGCTGGAAAGAGGGAGGGGTGGAGGGAAGATGTTTCTAAGGGCTTATTTTATTTCTTATTATCCTTCTCTTATTTTGTTAATCAATTTGCTTCTTAATAAATTCACTTCATATCTCTAAGTTGAGCCTGTTTTGCCCTTGATGGTATTTAATGAGAGATCTCTCTCCAGTCCTATTTCAACTCATGAACCATTCATTAAATTTTCTGTCCTCTGTCCAGCTGCAGTAGAGGAATGAGCGAGTGGCTTTTACGGATGCCTGGCATTCAACCACGGTAAAACCATGACATTATGTCACCTGTAAACTTCTTCTTACAGTGCTGAAATCACAGTCATATTACAATTCTCGCTTCTTCACCATTTAATTTTAACATTTTCTTCATCATCTTGTGACTTAATTGTGTGGCAAATGCACACTCAGTCTGTAAATCTGTTCACTGTAGTGAGTTTTTAGAAGATCCACTATGAAAATGCCTTTCAAATTATAACAGATTGAAAGAGACTTGACTTCTCCCAGCTAGTGAGATCAGTAGATCTCTACCTGGTATTTAAAATAGTTTTGTGTTTCAGAGATTAGCATGGCCAGCTTCTTTGGTGGCTTCTTTATGGGCCTCTTCCAGAAAAAAGTAGCTGTGGTTTAGAGGAGGGGTTTGCAAGCAGCTCATGTCTGCCACGTGCCGTGTGTTTAGTGGACAGAGAAGGAGCACTATAAATAACACTTCTTCACAACTCCTAGGGGGCTATACCTAACATATGTGCCAGTTGTTGTGCTTCCAAGGCTACCTGAGGTTCATTCAAACTCAGTGTTCACTCAGTATTCAGTTACGTTTCACTGAAAAATATTTGTATCAGCAGTGAAAAAAATAATAACAAACCCTGAAACTTCAGCTACTAGGTGTGTGCTACTTCAGTGTTCTCACTGAAACACTTAAAGAACATTCAGAACAATATTTGCAGTTGCACATATCAAAGGATGGACAGCTACTTCAAGACTGATGCAGCCATGAAACTGTCTGCTCTCCTGAGGGCTTCCTTTCAGAAAGGAGCTCCAGAGCAAGATTTGAAAGCCAAGAGTTCTGCACAGTGAGTCTTTTGACTTTGGTCTGAACTACAGGCTGATCACCAGATAGTGTACCAGAAAGGGGACAAGTGGACAAGAACAGAGTTGGAGGAAAAACAATGAAGAACTTAATGAAAGCTGTGCTAATGCCTTGTCTCTCTTTCTTGATATGGGCTGCGAGCTACATTAGGAAAAAAATAAAAATCACAAAATTGCAGAATCACAGAAATGCTGAGTTGGAAGAGACCCCCAAGGATAATTGAATCCAACTCCTGGTCTAGTAAACCTTACTGGGACTCCAACAGATCCCTTAGGTGAATGGATAGGGAGCAGCCTACAAAACAGTGTGATTAGGATGCATCTTCCCAATTACACTGAAATTCAGGAAATCTTAACATAGTGCCAAAAGACTGAAGCCCCCTAATGATGATACACCGTAAAGATTGGCGTAGAATCAGATCCATTTCTGGGTTTGTGGACATCTGTTGAAACAGATCTACAGATACTGTTGTTACAACAATTTTGTTTGCTGTTACTATTTCCATGTAAAAATGGAAACATTTATCCTATTTCATCTTTGAGTGAATCTGAGCATCTCATAAGCTTCAGTCCTGGTACACTGAAGACTTTATCAGAAGGAGCAGATCTCTAAACAGCATTCAAGGGCATGGATTGGAATTAATAAGATGCTTTTCTGTTTAATAACTTGCTTAACCTGCTTTTCTTGTTGTGCTTCTCTGATAAGCTACTGCATTCCCTCGATGACACCCTTGTGTCTGTATCTCTTTTTCAGAGGTCCCCCATATTTTATCTCTAGCCATCATATTTAAGCCATTTGGAGCAGCTGGATGCTGGGCTCTGCAGCGTGCTGTGCTCACGAATGGCAAGGCAGGGGACCGCACGCTCGAACACAGCTCCGAGCAAACACAGCGTGTTTGCAGCTGTTTTGGCTCTCAGATGTGTATTTAATAAAAAGCTGCACAGGACAGGGTTTATATATTTTCCATTATTAATGTCCACTAGAGGAATGCTGCCTGAAGAAGGCTTATTGAACAAACCATTTCCCCCTGGCATGCACAGCATTTGGAGGTCTTGCAAATGACAGAGGAAAATGAAAATAAAGGCTTGGCTTTAAGCTTTTTTTTGGTTGTTGTTTGGTTTTTTGGTTTTTTGTTGTTTTTTGGTTTTTGTTTTTTTTTTTTTTTTTTTTTTTTTTTTTTTTTTTTTTTTTTTTTTTTTTTTTTTTTTTTTTTTTTTTTTTTTTTTTTTTTTTTGTTTGTTTTGTTTTGTTTTATTCATACTGAAGTTACATGTGGTGGGATAAGTTGCTTTGTTCCTAAACAATAATTTTAAGGCATCAAAATTATTAATTAATTAATTTATTTATTTATTATTTAAATTTTACTTTGGGGTTGTTTGTTTGGTGTTTTTTTGGTTTTTTTCCTTTTCTTATATGTTTTTTCTTATATGTTTTGAGAGACACAGATCTCCTTGACTTGAGAACCTAGGAAGCCAAAGAAATTAATGGCTAGAAAAGATAACCTGAAGTAGTGAAAATGATGTGTTAATACACCAGTTTCACAAATGTTAATGGCAGTGGCCTGCCCAGGGCTGTGCAGAGTAGGCTGAGGCAGGAACAGCTCTTGGTGTTAGGTTCCAGGCAAGTCCTCAGAAGGCACGTGCTGGTTATTGTCAGTTTGATGGGCCACATTGCCATCAGGGGATTCTCCCAAACATCAGGCAGAACTTCAGGATAAAATCTTGCAAATACTGCTGTCAAAGAGAATTATCAAGGTGTGTCTCTCTCCACCTCTTCTTCCGTGTTTATTCATGCACAAGACACAGATTTTCTTCAAAACTTGGTGTTTGTGCTCCAAGGAGGCAATAACAGCTGTGAAACAAAGTTGTGTGTGTGCTTCCTAGGAAAACCTCTGACAAACTAGGAAGGAGGCTCACCCACAGTGAACCAAAGCTGTTTCAATGCATGGTGATACATCCATTTTCTCTTGCACAGGACTGGAGTCTGTCTCTACAGACAATGCAATGTCTCTGGGACATGTGTTAGCAAGAGCATTTGCAATTCGAGCTAAAATCTCTAAATTGTGTTTCTTAGAGTACATAGTTGCTTTATTAAGTTATAAAGAGTTATGTACAATTATTTAGTTTCTAAATAATTTTGAAACTTCCACAAACCAGGAAGGTCACATTTCCTGCAGCTCCCATTAATTTCTTTTCAAAGTGTTCACATTCTGCAGGTCTGAAACGCAGATCACTTTCAACTAGGTGTTAGTTCAAGAGTCTAAGTTTAGGTGTTCATTTCAATCTCATACTGTACAAAAGACAAATCTATCCCTCAAAATCCCTGGTTGGCAGTCAGATGGTGCCTCTTCCTCTAAAGTAATTTTCTTTTACACAGTATTAGAAAAGGTCCTTCTCTTCTGACCAGAGTTCTATAAAAAGGGCAAGCTCAAACTTAAAGCACTTCTTTCTCTAGGTCAAAGTCAATGAGACAAGAGAAGATATTCATCTCTGTTCTGGGTGAAAGAAGTTTGTCTTTGCTAGTTTGAGCTTGGGCACCTTGAAACCTCTGGAAGAAATTCCAATTTTTATATTGTACTTTCTGCACATATGAATAAGCATGCAAGCTACTACAAGTAATTCAGAAAATATTGTTAGCAAGTCCACAGGAACTGTTTTTCAGCAGGATCTTGTACAGGCAGTGTGCATATAAGGTTTCAGCTTCTTCTCAGTTTCTGGGCCTCAAAACCCTTTGCGAGCACTAATCTCTTCATCAGTATTTCCAAAACATTATTTGGCCAATACATTAACATGGCTTTCTCTTACTCTGAAACACTTTTGTAAAGAAATATCAGGTCTCAGTCTTGTCTATTCAAGCTTTGGCAGCAACAAACTGCTAATAAACAAAATATATTATAAGTACATTCTTATAAATTCCTAATAGAGTGACCAACTTGTGCTCTCTTTAGTGAACATGGAATTATAGATGAAACTGCATTAATTTTGGTCTGGTGTTACCATCTGCTGCATTGAAAACTTATATTTCCATAGGCAGTCCAGCTCTTCTTATTCAGTAAACACTGAGTATTTTTAAGACCTGATATTTGAGTAACACCCTCCTCTAATCAGGCACTCATGGGAAGACATAGAAGGTTCAAAGTTTCCAGGAGGTTTTATATCTGACCCAGAGATGATCTCAGATTGTTATTTTAAGACAAGATGCTGAAACTTTCCACACATCTGGTGCAATTTGGTAATTTTTGTTTTTCACCCGAATCAGACAGATTTATCCATTAATTCATGCAAATTCTCCAGATATCAAGTCACTGGATGGGAGCAAAGTATTTTAATAATTATAGCTATGTGACATTTTTTGTTGATGCAATGTCTGGGCAAAAGATATAAAAAGTGCAAAACCTTCAAGGATTAAATATAAACCCCATGATTTTAAAAAAGAATGTAAGTTTCGACTAAAATAATATTGATTACCTGTAGCAAAAGAAAATAAATTTCTTGTCAGTTAATCTACATGAGTAGCAGAGCCTAGGGGAGAGAAGCATTGCCCACAGTAGAAGGTAATTAAGTTAAGGACCACTAAAGCAAAATAGATACGCAGGGGACCATCCAAAAAATGCTGATCAATGTCACTCTGGAACATTTCTCTACTGTCTTTGAAAGGTCATAATTGTCAGGGAAGGGTTCTGATGATAAACAGAGGGCAAATGTTGCATCCATTTTCAAGAAGGGCCTAAAAGGGATTTATAGGCCAGTCAGCTTGACCTCAGGCCCTTGAGAGGATTAGTGCAGGCATAGGACAGTCAAGAAGATAATTTGGACAGCAAACATTGATTTACCAAGGACATATCACCCCTGACCAGTCTAATGCCTCATTGGCTCTGGATGAGGGCTGAGTAGTAGATGTTGTTAACCTCTAGAACATTTTGGACACAGTTTTCCATAATATGACCAAGGCCAAGCTGGTGAAATAAGGCCTGGATAAGTGGATGAATAATTAGGCAGAAAATTGGTAGGACTGCCAGTCTCAAAGGGTGGTGTTCAGCAGACAGATTAGTGACTCGTGGCATCCTTCAGGGACAGAGACCTGGGCTGCAATGGTTTGGGATATTTACTGGTGATTTGGATGGGAGGACAGAGAGCACTCTCAGCAACTCTGTGGGCAAGCTACCCCCAGGGAAGCTTTGTGCCTGGCAGCAGGGAAGCCAACTACACACTGGGCTGTCTTGGCCATCAATCAGATGCAGGAAAGTGGATCTTCCTCTTTCCTCCACCCAGTGAGACCACACTTGGAGCCCTGGGTGCAGTTTAGGGCTACCCAGTAAGAGAAAGACATTGCCACACAGGAGAGAGTCAAGTGGAGGACACCAGGACAGGGCTGCAGTACATGAAGGGTAAGGAGAGGTGGGGAAGCTCCCAGCCTTTGTAAGAACTGTCAGGGATGGGAGCTCACTGCCCTCTTCAGCTGCCCTCTTGGAGAAGACATGGAAGAGGGACCAGTCTCTTCCCAGAGGTGCATGTGACAGAACAAGGAGCAGCAGATTCAAGTTACAGCAAGGGTAGTTCTTGTTAGGAAAGTATTTTTCCAGTAGGAAAAATAAAAAATCACTATGAGGGTGGTCACACACTGGAACAGGTGCCCAGAGACACCTCTGAGCAGGCACATACATGGAGGTACCTTGCCTGGACATTGCCCTGAACAATCTGATCTAACTTTAAATTTGGCAAAAGGGCAGAAGGTTTTGAGCAGAAGGTTGGACTGGGTAATCTCTAGAGATTCCTCTCAAAGAACAGCATTTTGGATTCTACATGCAGCAGTTCCTCAGGTACCCTTCAGGTGTCTAGACAGGCAACACTGAGTGGCAGAATCATCAAAAGAAGGCTTGAAAAGTAGGACACAGTAGTGATCATGTGGATGACTATGTTTAGATTTATTGTAAATACTGTATCTAAATACTGTCAGTGTGGTATCTAGATCAAAACTCAATCCTATGTGATACTAGATTATAGTATAATCAGGTGATGATCCCTCCTGTTGGGTCAACAAGCTTTAGTGAGATCTCCTTGCTTTCTAAACTTCTTAGAGAAGTCTAGGTGTGGCTAGGTCCACTTAGCCTCAGATTTAGTCTACAGCCTATGCCAAAAGGGTTATAATGTAAGCAGGTTTGGCTAGAAGTGTACAGGTTTACAATCTTCAGCCTTGCAGAATTCACCATTGCAAACCACCTATGTAGCTTTGTACTACTATGTACTTTAGGATTTTATCTCCATATTTGATTGCATCTTCACACTTCTACTGAGCTATTCAAAAGCGAGTGTTCCCTGTCTTCAAGATGGGTGTACCCTGCAATTTCCTGAGAACTGTCTCCAGCAGTAATTGATAGCCTTGTGCATGCTGGTGTGCACCAGGGTCAACCATGAGCATTTCAGCTCCCCCATCTCTGGAGCATGTTAATTATTTGAGCATTCAGGCAGCTCACCCTGCAATACCCATTGGTGTTCTTACCTTAGGACAGAACACTGCCCATAAGAGACTGTGGGAAGGGAGAGGGGGTGTGTGTGTTTTGTGGGTGTGACGCATGTGGAGACCTGACTGTCTGTCTACTCAGTAGAGTTCAGGGTCTCTCCTGTGACCAGATGGTGCCACATGCTTCAGAGGCAGGAGGGAAGCAGTGACAAAGGCAGGGCTTGAGCAGAGATTCCTTCTTCCCTCCTTTTCTTCTAGGGGAAGTAACCCTGAAGAAGGATGACAAGTCAAACTGGAACTGCTTAGCCAAGCAGCAGAGCTCAGGAGAGGGACAGAGAGGCCTGGCATAGGAAGAGTGGGTGAGTGGGTAGGGGAGCAGGAGGCAGGGAGGGCAGCCTGGCAGCTGGCCTGGATGTCAGGAGCTGATGCAGGAGAACTGGGCACAGCTGGCTCCAGAAGAGCCCTGTGGATAGTCAGAGTGGCTCACACCTAGTGCACAATGCATGCACCCCACCCCAAATGAGTTGTCACAGTTACACAGCAGCAGGGATTTTAATTCTTTTGGGCTATCTAATACTACAGTTTGAAAGCCAAAAAAAGATTTGGTTTCTTTTCAAAAGGATTTCAGAAGGCCAAAAGATTGAGAACACATACTGCTGAAAATTTATTATGGACATTTCCATGGCCTGTTGGGTGAATCTGTGAGTTACCTGTCCTTTACTTCCTCTCATACTCTGTGTGCTTGTATTCTGGGTTCCTTCCACCAGGTATTTGACCAACTGCTGTGATGTTTCCAGGTTAGCCTTACTGAGAAAGAAAAGTTCTCCTCTTCTTCACCATTACCATCACTGCAAGGATCTATGAGCCCTTTGGACCTGGGAATTTGCAGACCTGGTGTGTGGTCCTCAGCCTGACAGGCTGACAGGGGTGATTACATCTTTTGTAAAACACATGCAGGCTCTGTCAGAGATTTCTGCCTGCAGTGCTGACCTGTACTGAATAGAGAAAATAAAGGGGATGGCAGGAGTATGTCAGGTGGAAGCATTTATCTCTGCATGGGGGGACATTACTGGGGTCTGGGGACAAGTCACCCTGTGTAAAAAGTGATGTGGAGATGTGCAGTGGTGGTTACCTGTGACTGTGCAGAACAATGGATGCAAAGACTGCCTGTAAGAGCAGTGGCATGAGGCAGGAACAGCCCCTGGCATGCTTCTGTGGAACTTAGATAAAATCAAGTAATAGGACTGTTCAGGAGACATGGGAAGAGAGTGGGGGAAGCGTGCTCCTTGTTTGGGATGCTAGGTAACGTGGTAAAACTGCAGGGACAATAAGAATTGCTAGAAGACACAAAGGGATAAAGTTTCTGGCAGATGTTTCTTCCTCTGCTTGCCATGGAGTTAGTTTATTATTAATACTTTGGGCCTTTCTGCTGAATTAAACATTAACTAGAGCTGAAGGCACGCAGCCTCTGCGTGTGCACGCAAAGCAGGAGCCTTGCAGAGTCAGAGGGCAGAGCTGCTGCTGAGTGTAGGGCCACAGAGGGCAGAGATGCTCTCAGGAATAATGCAGCCTCATCCCCTTGAAAACAGCATCCAGACTGATGGGAATGGATGTCAGCCTGGTAGATGTTCTTAACCCCTAAGATAACTAAAACTGAGGAATCTGTGGACAATTTTCTAGTGAAATTGCCAGCATTCCAGAACATGGTGTTGTTAAAAGATGCTCTCAAAACCCTTATAAGTGGGCTGAAACAAAAACACTCTTCTGCAGAGGAATTGTATTTTTAGAAAACAATTCCTGCACTATAAAGGAATTGTTATTTTTAGGAAGGATATTGTGGATGTCTTAGAGTCTAGATACTATTTCTGAAGTATGTCTGAAAAGCTGTCTAATAGGATTTGAAGCAGTTGGATCCAGTGACTGACCTTTGGTGAAAGGCAATGCAGGAATATCAGGTGCCTGAAATAGACACAGAATTTTCCTGATGAAAATACATATTTGCATGTAAAAAGCAGTACAAATATTTATGAAGCAGAAGCACCTTTGATTACTCAGAAAATAAGAAGTATCAATATCTAGACAGGTCATACACAAATTCTTGAAAATATTAAAAGGGGGAATACAGAAAAGCCTTAAGGCTATGTGTCTGCATGGCTGTGTAGGGAAACAAAAGCCATGTAAAAATAATAGAAGGATCTGTGCACAGGATCCAAATCCTAAAGAAAAGAGAAAAAGTATACTCTTCTGCTTTATTTAACTTTCAGACAGAAACACAAGGGCTCACAGAGAGCCCAACATCCATAATTCACAACTCATGAGGATAGCTCAGGAAAGTTTTTGCCTGCTCCTTGAGCAGGAAATGTGATGATGCCAGTATGGGCTTACAAATAAGTTGATCAGAGCTGCTTCCTGACTTCCAGTCTGTTTCACATGGACATGGTTTTTACAAACTTTCTAAAGAATATTGGCTCTTTGAGAGACTCTGTTCTGCTATTTGTATTCTACTCAAAGCACTACTTAAATGAATAAATTAAAGCAGCAGTACGGGATGGCTGCTCAGAAAAAGCCCTTGAACACATCTTTCTATCTACTTTTGCTATTGTTAGATGATAATGTTTAATTTTTCCAGTATCTGTACAAGTTGTTTTTATTATGTTTGCATGAAACAACTTTAGTGTTAGCTTCAATTAGCATTTTACTATGGTCTGGGCTGCCTGAATGATCAGTGGAGAAGGAAGAGTAACTCATCCCATCCAAAGTGGGATGAACCGGTTTGTGGAAACACCCGTCTCCCCAGGCCAGAAGAGAGAGCAGCCTTTCCCTCAGAGACAAATGGGTGCTAAGGCTTCTGGCTGGCACAGGCAGCAATGCCAGAGCCTGTGAAGGTTGAATCACCCCACACAGCTGTGCTCAGCACCAGCCCCTGCCCTCGGGTGCAGCCTCACCTCCTGCTGGGACAATGCCTTAGGGTCATTTCCAGACCCTCTGCCACTGTGCACATGGGGGATTTAGCTGTCATTCCTCTAAGTTCTGGTATGAAATGACAATAATAGTTGCATGATTTATCTCTTTCTTATTTGTCCAGGTAGGCTTCCAAAGAGCATTCTGAAGCAGGTCTTTCACTTTCCTGCATTGACTCTAATGCTTACAGCTGTTCATTAGCTACTTTTAGTGACATAATGAGCATCATAGCTACAACACAAAAACAATAAAGCCTATCATTTACTTCCCCATATATTTTGTACCTACTACAAAATAAATATTTGTGTCCCTTGAAGCCCATTCTATCATTGAAGATCAACTTGCTTTGCTAACTCTTCTGTCAAAAGAATGTTTAGTCACAACATGTCCAATCACATCTTTGTGAAAGGGTTTGACAAAACATGCAAATGAATGTTAAAAGAAAAAAAACAAACCATGAGCCAAGTTCTCTGCAGATATAAGTTCATATTGCACTTTCCCACTCATTATTGACATCTTTATTCTCTCCCGTGTTTTCCAAACTACTCTGTCAACATAGGACTGTGTTTAGAGATTTTATGGCCAATGTGACTGGGTGAATATGTCCAGTTTTCTCCCATGTGGGTCCTTTATGCTCTTTAGTGCATTTTCACTCATTTTTGTGTTTTCTTCTCTGTTTTTGTTTGTGTTTGGGAAGAGCTCCTTCTGAGAACATGCAGAGTTGCTTTCTTCTTTCCCATGGAGATTGTCCTGGATTAGGAACTTTTCATATTAATGAGGAACACACAACACCAGGATTTCCTGTGCAGATATTGGTGCCTTCCATGGCAATTGGAACTGTCCACTCTTTTTGTGGTCACTGTAGCTGCATGTTGCCTCATGTCCATGTTTTGGTCTGGGTCCCAAGGAAATGGGATTGATTTTTTCTTCAGCTGTTAGGCACAGAAGGCCTTAACCTGCCATTTCTGAATGCTGAAGTGACTTGAATAATATGCACCATGAACAAGTTATTAAGACTTAAGCTTGCCCCAGTCGCTGTAAACAATATCCACAAATGTGAATGAAATTACAAACATAATTATTACTTAGCAATAGAGAACTAAAAACCAGTTACTGCCTTGGATAGGTTTGGGTTTTTTTCTTGTATCTTAGTATGTGTGTGACCTGCTGCACCCACAAATATCTTCACTCCAATGTGAGAATTCACTCTTCAGGATTCCTGTGCCCACTTCTTGGTTAAATGTCTTCATAATAATAATAATTTTTCCAACTCTGAAGATATTTTGACTATTTAAAATACTTTTAAGACTGACAACTTATTTTCAAAGAGTATTTTCAAGAAGGAGTCAGTAGATTTGTAACATCTTTAATTTTTTGACATTCAGTATTTTATTTTGAATCACAATAGTGCAGTATTACATTTTTTTTTCAAATGTAGGTACGTTAAAAATAATTAATTTTGATACCTTAAAACAACTTCTAAAGCCCACTTCTGATTGTTGCATTTCATTTCTAAACTGTCCAAATCTACATGATCCCAAATTCTCTTTTGCCTAAAATCTTCAGGGAAAAAAACAAGAAAAGGAAGGAAGGAAGGAAGGAAGGAAGGAAGGAAGGAAGGAAGGAAGGAAGGAAGAAAGAAAGAAAGAAAGAAAGAAAGAAAGAAAGAAAGAAAGAAAGAAAGAAAGAAAGAAAGAAAGAAAGAAAGAAGGAATAGCACTGTAAAAAGTGCAGAAACAACTTTTGGTTTAATGATGCAATGCTAGACAAATGCTGTAGAGAAAAAAAAAAGTCAAAATGAGCATGCTTAATATTTTTCTGGCCATAATTTATTTTAGCTGGACCAATATGAACAATCAATCTTGGCAGAAATACCCAAGGTCAAAGGTGCCCCAATTTAAAGGCAGACATTGCGTGACTGAAAAATGTATTCAGCTTTTGCCTATGCAATGCTACCTCTGCTGCCCTTAAGCAAAACGAAAACTAGGTAAATTAACAGAATTTTTAGAGGCTAATTCTGTCTCAGGGAGGACTCTTTTATCTTTTAATGAAGTAGTTCATCATTTCTCACTAGCAAAATCACTTAAGACTTCATATGAGAAATACACATCCAATGTGTACTCATAACTCTCAGAGTATGCATGATACATACAGACTGGAAAATTTGCTTTGCTTCTTTATCATTTGCAGTCAAAGGGCAATATTTCCTCTTAAAAAAATGAGGTAAAAGAGAATGGAAAGAAAAAAGTAAAATGAGGGGAAATAAATAAAATCTTTTGCCAACTGTTCCACTTTTTCTGTCTTTACAAAACAGAAGTTTTGCAGCTCTTCCCATTCTCCAGTGGCATTCATTGGCACAGATTTCACAGATTTTAATATGTGTTATGATACAAAAACAATCAAAGAGGGATTGGGCCATATTCAGAGGAAAAACAAAGAACTACTGTGGACACAGACAAATCCAAAAATCAAACATCTTGAATACAGTTTCACATTAAAAGACCTGAGTTTTTTCAACATATTAATTGCATTTGATTTCTTTACTTTTATCATAAAGTTTAACCCTAAGGTTCACAGTCAACCATTAGTATCCTATTTTGTTAATCAAGTGTAAACCACATGAGGTTTCATGGGTCTCCTTTTTCTGGTCTAACAGTGAAACATGTTCTTTGCCTAAGATAACAGCTACTAAAATACAGGTGATTCCACATTGTGAGAGATTGTTCAGACAGATTTCCCACCATGATACAACTCTTCCCTAAGTAACAAAATCAAATTCTAGAATTAAAGTGATTATGAGAGTCAAAATCCTCTGCAATCAGAGTGGTGTGCAGATTACACAATAAAACATTTATTTGGCTTCTCTCTGGCAGCCTGCAAGGGTTCCTCAAGACACATTGTTTGGGCAAACATTGGAGATTTTTTGTTTGGCCTTTTTATGGTGTTGTTTTTTTTTGGCAGATCCCCTTCTAGAAGACCATTGGCCAGGCCACTTCCAGCAAGCAGGAGTGATCCCACTGAAGGGCCATGGAGATGACTAAGGAGGAGAGGCTCACAGAGCTGGCATCGCTCAGCCTGAAGAAGAGATGGCTCAGAGGGTTCTTATCAGTGATTATAAATGTCTGATTAGAGAATGCAAGGAAGATGGAGCTGTGGTGCCCAGTGGTAGGCCAAGAAGTAAAGGGAACAAACTGAAATTCCATTTACACATAAACCCTCTCCTTTTTTCCTGTAATAAGGTTGGGTGAAGATCTCCTACCTTGGAGATACACAAAACCCCACTAGATATAGGTCTGAGAAATCTTCTGCAGCCAGCACTGCTCTGACTTAAACTTAGGATGACATTGATAACATTTGCCATGATCTGGAACAGCAAGAAAACCCAACAGATCTCAAACTTCATTTCCTCTAGGTACACAGCATGTTGTCCAAACTTTGCCAAACATAGAGGGGAAGACTTAGGAGGAGCAGCTGAGGTCAATTAATTTGTTCAGCCTGGAAGAGACTGAGAGGAAACCTCATGGCAGTTACAACTTCCTTACGAGGGGAAGCAGAGGGGCAGACACTGAGCTCTTCTCTGTGGTGACCAGTGACATGATTTGAGGAAATGGCATGAGGCTGAGCTAGGGTAGGTTTAGGTTGGATACCAGGGAAAGGTTCTTTACCAAAGAGACAGGGTTCATCTGCAACAGGCTCCCCAGGGAAGTAATCACAGCACCAAGTCTGACAGAGCTCAAGAAGCATCTGGACAATGCCCTCAGGCACTTGGTGTGACTCTTGGACCTGTGCAGGGCCAGGAGTTGGACTCCATGATCCTTGTGAGTCCCTTCCAACTCAGCATACTTTATTATTCTCTGATAACATGATTCTATGAAATATGAACATAAAGAGCACTTATGATAATAGAGTGAAAGTTTAGTTAATCCAGAGTTGAACATTGGCCAAAAATGATGTGCAGAGAACAGTACAACAGCATAACAATTTTGCAGCACTTCTGTATATTGAAATATTTCTGCTTTTCCAGAATACCAGTTTCTAACAGTTCAGTAATCTCCTGTTTTATATTTAAGAGAAGTCCTCAGATTTCTCTTCAACTAAATTTTCTGGTTGCCACTTCAGTGCCAGCCAATGTTTAGCCCTCCTGTGGCTGGGGGTCCCACAAGTTAACTAAGCATGGTGGGTGAAACCACCCACCTCTGGGAATCAGAGCACACTTAGCAGTATTATGAGAGTTGGTACCCCAGTGATTGCTGAGCTGAGATTCTTTCTTAGCCACAGGAAATCAATATGAATGTCAATGCACTCTTTCTTGTGAAATATTATGTTTTTGTCTTCTGTTAACTCTGTCTTGTTTGCTTCGATTCTCTATTCTTCATTACATCAGTTCTCTTTTGAGTTTGTTGGGTTTTGTGTTCCACTTTTTCTTTTGATTCCTCCTTCTATTTTCACAATGAAAATAATGTCTTTAAATAATAGTAGCTATGGAATTATAATTTTCAGCTCACATGACCAAAATTTTATTCAAAGTCAGGCAGAAGATGACTCATCAAAACATTTGGCATTTTTTGCTACTTCTTTTGCTTTCGCTATTTAATGGATTTATCCTGGAAAGGACCTCAAGTCTTGTAGCCTCTCATTGAATGGGAACTTTACTGTAGCAACAAGTACTAGACTGAGTTGTATTAGCAAGAATTTCTTTACAAATAAGAGGAAATAAGGATGAAAATACAAGGAAGTGAAGACAAATAATGATCATATAGTTTCTTGTCATTGTTACCACAGAATTTTTTGCATCTAAACCATACTAAGCTTTGTCTAGCAGATACATCTGGCTGCCTTCAGCTGACATTCATCCAGGCTCTCATGCAGCGTGTACCAGTGATTTGGTTCTGCTTCTCAAGTAGTCAGCCTGACGTAATACTGCATGGCAGTCTTTCACTTTGTGTCTATTTCAATGCATCTCCTAAAACCCAGATTGACTGAATTAGAATAAAAATTATCCTCATGTAGACAACAAAAACTGGCCAACGATTGTATATATTCATTACAGAATTTAATGTGCACAATACTACCAAGAAACAGCTAGCTATTGAAATTCCTTATTTCTCTAGACAGAAAATGCCAGAACCCCACAGATATGTACCTGCTGCTCTGATATGCCAGTCACAGGAATTAGAACTGATGAGTTTGCTGCAGATTTCCATTGATATAATGAAAAAGTGATTCCAACCATACCACCTGCAGTGGGAGGAAGACTCCTGTGAGACCTGAAGGGCTTATAACAATCTGACCACATTGCTTAGATATTTGGTTTTTGGTTCTTTGTGGCAATTATATACACATACTAAGGCTCATGTTTTGAGATGTCTTTACAGAGTTGGAAAGTATGATGATTTTAAACAGTATGGACTAACTAACTATCCCAATGAGATTTGGTCCGACAGGTGAAATAATTCAGGAAGGCTGGGTCAGAGCTTGGTGACAGCCCCTCACAGTTTGGAGGGCCCAGCCTAGGAGGGGGTAGGTGCAAAGCACCTCCAAACCCAAAAGCACTGGGATCTCCAGCAGCAAGGAGATGAAATCACATGAAATCACACCATCTTAGTCAGCAGGATCTATTCTGCCTGACTTTTGTCCCTGAAGATGAGGCTGGGCTCACCAAGTCCCATGTACAATTATAGAGACCAAAATAAATCCCTTGGAGCTGTGCAGGCACCCAGCAGGGGGGCCTGACCTTGACCCCTATGGAGACACCACTGTTCCCCAAAAAGAGCTGCTTCCCTGTTTCTTTATCACTGGCTATCCACCTGGGCTGCATTTCCCTCTAAAGCACCCTTACTAAATCCACCCTGCTCCCACCTGAGACCCTTCCATTCTCACCTTTCTCTCTGCAGAGACAAAAATGCTGAGCTAGCTGTGCTTGAGAGATTGCTGAGGCTAAAATCAAAGCAGCCACTTTCATGAACTAAAATGATTAAAGTGAATCTCATTTGTCACCTTAGTTTTCTGTTATTTGGCTTCTGTTTGTGTATGGCTGAGAAGCTCGATTTCCATTCAAGAGGCGTGTTTTTCCCTCATCTTTGAAAAAGAAAGGCAGTGACCAAATTATCAGCTTGGACTTACTAGACAGAGGCTGTAACAGATTGTGAAAGTAGCAGGCCCCTGTGAGTAAAACCTGCAGAAACACAGCAAAACTTCGCAATTGCAGCCTGGAAGGAAAACACATCCCCTCTGCTTTGGAAGGATGGGGACATCAAAACCTCAGCAGTTCCAGTGGGTGTAATGACACACCCCAGGGGATTATCCGTGTGACTTGACACCTAGAGGAAATGCTGGATAATTGCCACCCACAATTTTGAAACGATGGATGACTAACAAACTCAACTGCCACTCAAGGAGACAGTTTAGTGGGAAGGATGATTCATATGAGAACATTATCACTTTTTCTTTTTCTTCTTTTTTTTTGGACTACCAATGAAGGTAGTGAAAAAACAGGCAAAATAGTCAGTAGTAGCTGAGAGAACCATGAGTTATAAAAGGCCATCCCAGTCCCTTGGTGGCTGCTGGTTGCTTGTACTCTTACTGGAAGCACAGAGGATTTTTGGAGTCCTCAGGTGAGAGTACTAAGCGCCCAGTGCAAACACAGTGAATGATGTGACTCCTTGGTGGCTGGTATTTTGCTTGGTTTTGTAAGGACCCATCTGATTTTCAGACAGCTGTGTACCTTTATCCCACAGGGTGGAGCGTGCCCAAGTCACGACTCCTGGTGTCTAGCCAGCGTGGTGCTGTTTCAAGGAAGCTGCTTTTGTGGTAAATATGCAACAACCTACGCCAACCACTCTAGCTAAAACTGGAGTAAATGACTTATCCTTGTTTTGAAAAGCCTTCACATGGCCTGAAAGAGGCCTCTGCAAAGGACCACCAATTGTGGCTTGTCAATACAGGCAGCCCCCTGCCTAATCTTTTCCAGTAGTACTGTCAATCCACATCATCAACCCAAAGGAACCCCATCATGCTCTTGATTTAAAAACTTTGAAGTTTCATGCCTGTCACATGAAGTGTTTTATTCAATTTTGGCTTTGCCAACATTTCCAAATATTGGGGTCAAAAGCTGGAAACCTATATCCATGTTGAGACACTGAAGTAAATTACAATCTCCACTCCTGAGAGGAGTTTCAAAAATCAGGCCATTTTTAAGAGGTAGGAAAATTTCCCCTAACTTTAACAATCTATAAGTGCGGTGTCTAATCTAAGCTAATTATCCAGGTGGGAAGAGTTGGCTCTCAACATGCCCATTTCTGCCTTGACTATAAAGAGAGCTTGCATGACAAATTGCATCAACCACCTATCCTGTAGCAGAGAAAAAACCCACACCTACCTTGTAGGCATGGGGAGGCTTGGGGGATACATTTTAAAATATTGGCTGCTGCATTCACCTGCTGCTAGGCATTAGCAGGGAATAATGTATTTTAAGCCATTCTCAATGATGTATCACATTGAAACAACAATATTTCCTCTGGTTTGTGATCACAGCCATAGGATTAGCTGTATCTTTGACCTTTGTAATATAATTTTCAAGTAAGGACCTTCCCTCTTAGCAATACAGTTTCAAAAATGGCTCCTGTGCTAGAACACGCAGACAAGTCTTATGCTTATAAAAGTCTTTCTTTTAGGAGCCATGGGCAAATAAAATATCCTCTGAGACATGTAATATAAGGAGTATAAGAGGCTCTAAGAGTCAACAAAGGCTCTAAGAGTCAACAAAAAATTATTAAAATGGGAAAGGGCCTACATGACTTTTTGTTTTACTAAACTCATACTATGTCCTTACAATTTATGCAGGTCCTGCTTCTTCCAATTATTATCAGTCATGGTGATGCCTAAAGATTTTTTCTTTTATATATGTGTTTCATGTATTCATAGTTTTGTAGGTAGTTAGTGCATAGTTATATAGCTTCTAGTACTTTTCCTGCCCTTTCTCTCACATTTTAGAGCAGTAAGATAACCCTTCATTACACACGCTTGAAATTCTGTTTAGCTTCATTTTCAAGAATGGAGTTTTGACAATGACACTTTGTTTTCCACCAGAACTTAAGAGAGATAACAAGAAATAGGGCAAAGAGGTCCCTGGACCAACTCCAAGGGGCTGGCCCAAGGGTGGATTACTGGGGCAACTGGTCTCTTATTGGATGCACCTGCTAGATATACTAATTAGTTAACCTTCTAAAAGTTGTAGAAATGTTGTGTCATATGTGCACAGAGCTATATTGTGCACCTGAAAACTTTCATTAAAGTGTTGCTTTTTATATAATCACTCTTAATACCATCTGGAAAGTTTTATGTTTTTATTCCAGGCAACAATGGGACACAGAGGTCTGCCCATTTTCTTGGAGATTCACTGCCCACCATCTGCTGGTCTCTAGGATAGAGGTTTTCTCAGTATCTATGACAGTGTTACATTTGTGGTTGAACTTCATGATCTTAAGGGTCTTCCAGCCTAAATGGTTCTATGATCCTCTCCTCATGCTTTGATCTATACCTCAGCAGGAAAATTATATGTATGCTAAGAATAATATTTCAGAGGCCTGTGAGATCAGCTAAACATCAAACTTCAGAGTATTTGTAAAACTACATAAGAGTGACTCAATTTTTAAATGCCTTTGTTACACAACAGATGAAGAGGAGAAAACCTCATCATATACAACAACTACAGATATCTCCTACAGTTTTTATTACACTTTTCCTAGTCCCTGATCCCAAATTCCCATACTTACTACTCTTCCTTCAAATGAAATGTGTAATCATCTCAGAATTCAAAGAGAGGATGTGATTAGAATGGAAGTCTGAGACCTTAATTTCTTCTGAATTTCAATTATCACTGGTGGACAGCCAGATGCACACAATCTGTTACTGAATATAAACAGTCTATTTATTTCTCTCTCCCAAAATTATTTGCATCACACTCAGAAACAAGAAATCAACTTTTCAAACAGAAAAGTGGGTGTCCTAAATAGATGTTTTAATTTTAATTTTGACTACAACTACTGAAGAACTACAAGAAATCAACCAGCACTATAAGATATAAAGTATCTGATTCTATATTTTCAGTAAAGCAGAGAAGATTTCTCATTAAAGTAAATTTGCATAAATTGCTTGCTGGGCAGACTGATCTTCACTACAGAGTGAAGTGTAAAAATAAAGATTCTCTGCAATTAAGGTATTCTGTTGTCAGTTTAATAAAGCCATTAAATTAATGGTTAAATCCACATTCTCAGACTATATCCATGTAAAGAATGGGTAAAGAAACATTTTCAATATTTAAATGTTGCATTTTTTCAAAGCTTGAAATTAAGATTTGGAATCCCTAGTTTGAAATTAGATATAATCAAAATATTATTAATATTTTTATACCCAGTGCGTTTAACTTATTTCTGTGAGTTTTAAACCATGACATTTCATCCTCCAATGCTTTTTATTTTATTCTTTTTTTTTTTTTTCTCATTATACACCTGCAAGAATCATTCAAATAAATTTATTAATTTGTAGTTAGCCCCTTTCTATTTCCAGCACAACATATGTAAATCCTACCTAACTGTTTGGCAGTCTGGCAAATTGTTAAATATGTTTGGTAAATTCTTGACAATGTAATATGGCAATTGCACAAGGAGTCAAGGTAGCATGCCTGTCAGGATTAGGAGAGATGAGGGAGGAATGAGAGAGTTACAAAAGACTGTCCTCAGTGTGGGGTTTGTGGTTGCTTCAGTCTGTTTTAAATCTTTCAGTCTTGAAGTATCATGAAGAAAAAAGGCAGCACAGCTTAGGTAGGAAAGGCTGTACTGTACTGCATATTTTAACTTACTGCATCTAAACTTGAAAGATCCTTGGCATTCAGAGAGTGCAGTGCTCTTGAAGGAAACTGTAATTCAAGGATAATTTGAATGTTTATCTTGTCTAAGTTTAATTCCATTAATGCAAATCATATACATTTTTTAGTGTGTCACAGAAAATATTTCAGTATCTGAGAAGTTTCTGGTGCCTTTTTTTTTTTTTTTTCAGTGCTCGAAACAAAATTATCAGCGTAACAGACCATTTACCAGGTCATTTTCACTGCACTGTTGTCATTCTTAATACAAAGTAGAAAGAAATCTATTGTTTCCAGCATCTACAGTCTGGTAAGAGGAATGGATTGAGATTAGTGATTTGGCTCAAAAGCAGAGCACTTTCATTAGGAAGGGGCCATTAGCCAGCCTGCAGTTGCCTGTTAAAATCAAACCATCCTTACTATCCTCTATTGTCACACCACCAATGGATCTTCTGCTTTAACCCAGGTGCACTCAGTGCCAGTTGCTGACACCATTGACCTGCTGCTGCCTGTGCCATCCCCTGACAGTGGCAGCATGGGAAGAAGCAGTGTTGTGTCTTATTCCTTATAAACTGTGGCTTGTGCGAGTCCAAGCATTTGGGCACCCTCCAGCAAGCATCTGGATAAGTTTTTGGTGTTTCACAACAGCAGAACCCCTTGGGTACATGGCAAGCCTTTCCAGATGCTCTAGAGAGGAGAGGTTCTAGATTGTTTTCTCAAGTGAACACAGATGTCTTCCCTTCCCCTGGCCCCTGGGTCCTGGTAATGCTGGAGCACGCAGAAATGTGCGTATAAACCAAGGAGGGACGGGTGTCTGGTGCAGGCTGCAGGAAGCAGTTTGGCTTCTCTTGAAGTCAAATTAAAGTGAACAGGAAGATGCAGGCTCTACCCCTGGTAGCAGTAACTCTACTTTAGCTCCTCTGAGATGTATCCAACGATATTAGCTAATACTAACCTGCTGGGTTGAATCTCTCCCAAAGCTGCAGTCCAGAAATATATATTTGCTGCTGCAGAAACAGAACAAAACAATTACAAGAAATAAGTTTTAAAAATTTGAAGCAGGGAAAGAACAGAGAGCACAAAAGAAAACTTAGGGTTTTTTCAACCTGCAATACCACTCTAAAGTATGGAGAACCCAGAGGGAGCTCACCTTCAGCCCATCTGGGAAAAGGCCAAGGACCCCATAGTGGTGGGGTGGCTTTGAGAAAAGCAGCACTTGACACTGCCCATGATGGGGTGGTGCAAGGACTCTCTCTGATGAAGCCCCCTTCTCATTTGAGACCCAGGTAGCCCTCAAGGGTGGTCAAGGGCAAGATCTTTTCCCAGGATATGGAGGGCACTGACATGGGCAGCTTGAACTGAAAACCACTCCCCTTGCACATGGAAATCAAATAATGGAAGTGCTTTCTTTTCAATATGAAAATCAGATGGAGCTCTGGGAGAAGGTAATCACACATCATGTACTGCTTGCATGTGTGGTCTGAAGATAATAAAGTTGTTTTTTTGTTGTACTGTTCAGAACAGCTTCTTAGAGAGTATTTCTGTGCTCTGGGAACCAGCTGGCTGATGCATTGTAATAGCATGGCATGGGTGGTAGTAGGCATACAGCACCAGCTGTACTAGGATGCAGGAAGTCACATGGCACCATTTGTGCCATGATCTGCTATTTTTCTGAATGCACTCTGTATGGAGCAGAAACACAGTTGTCCAGCAAAAGACACCATCAGACAGAAGTTTCAGATATAATTTGTGAGGGTTTAAGAATCTATCCATTAACTTCAGAATTTGACCGTGCAATGCCCCCTGTGATTTTAGATGTTTCCTAAATTGCTTTCAGGCACTTTTCCTGCTAGTTATTGTATTTCCCAGACTGAATTATATTACACTGATCACTGATTACTAGAGGTTTTTTTCTCCTTCAGGGAAAATCATTCTTTGAACAGTCTCAACATGTAAAAATGAAGGTGAAATGAAATGGTACATTTTTTACTCATTGTATATTTTAAGAACAACGACTGTGGATCATGTTAAAATAAATTAATAGGTGACTTCTAGAAATCTTTTCAAGTGCAGAACAATGAAGGTCAGTGTGACTTTTTCATTTCATTCAGGGCTTATATCTTTGTTTCACATGTAGGTAAAGTTTGTGAACTTATGATTCCTACTGGTTACAATCAAAATCCTCAGTTCTGATTTGGTTTGACAAGTTTTCTTTTGACATACAAAAGATAGGAAAGTCTGGGGCTCACAAACTTTCATTTAGTATTTTAATTGCTGAGTCTATATTTGGCAGTGTCTCCACCTTAATGGAACCTAATGGTACTGTAATTGCTTGGTGGTGTCAGGGAGAATCGATTCCTGATTATGTTCAGGAATAGCACTTTCATGTCTCCTCTGAATTGAAACACAGAGACACTCTTGCCAGTGAAGAAGTATGCCACAAAGCACCTCTTAATCAGCCTGGATGATAAACAGTGGCACTAATGCCTTGATATTATCTTCTGACTTTTTTGCAACAAATATTTTTTTTATATTTTAGCACATTTGATTAAACTGCTCTCTGGAGCCTGAGAAACAATCTTATGTTTCTGTAAGAGTAATTAGCCTGCATATAACATTAAAAATTATGTGTGTTTGAGAAATTCTTATCTTTATTACAGCATACATAAATTGTGTCTCACTATGGTTTGCTTTCAAGCATAGTAATTGCCTGTGGAACCAGCTGCTCTAAATGATACCTGTCCTTTCCAGAGGAATTGCCCCTCAGGAGATGCACTGATTTGCTCCACAGCTGAGGAGGGCAGCGAATGTTAAAGTTCAGACCTACCTCTGACCAAGCAAACTCTACAGTGTTGTTTACACAGAGTCATGCATTTGGTGGCTTGCCTGGGGGTATTGTGCCCAATCAAAACATCCTCAAATGCAGTCAGAAGAGGGTTCAAGCCTCTGAAAGCAGCCTGGAATCTGAACTATGTAGCACTAGTGTTCCCTTGGTGTGGCACTGGCATTTTGTAAACCAGTCTCACTGATTGCTGGGACATGCAAGTTCACATGGGGTCTCTAAGATAGTTCACATGGGAAAGTCTCACTGGCTTCCTTCTTCCCAGGTACCAGGTCCTACCCTAAAGGAATGCAGTGTGGGGTGTCACTGTTGTCCTCTGAACTGACTCGAGCTGAGCTGCATTCCTGACGTGGGAGCTGACTTGCCCTGCAGTGCCCAGCCTCCAGGAAAGCCAGCCACCCCACAGGCCAGCCAGACAAGGAGGGGACAAAGCTACACGTGAAGACACCAGTCTGCTGTGCAAACACTTGACTGGGAATGAAAGGATACAAGGCCAAGCTGAAGCTGGCCCTTGCAGTTCAGGACAGAGGGTACTGGTGGAGTTCCTTTGACTGAAGAAATCAGTGGAAATGTTTCAGCAGGCTGCAAAACAAAGCCTGCACAGATTTAAATGCCTTAACAAAATGTAGAGCTGACATATTTGTCAAAAAGTGGTAGATGGAAAGGAGAACTGCTAGTGCCCCTTGGGCTGCTGTTAGCAAAACAGGCTCTCAGAAAAATCAGGTGTCCAGGGGCAGCTGGTGGCAGCCTGGAAACCTTCTGGTCCTGCAGTCTGCATCACGTGCTTGGGCTTGAGACTTCTTTACAGTTACTGTTCTTATTTTTAAAAAAGTATTAATCAACCCCTGAAATCAGAGGTGAAGAAGGGAAAAGAGAAATCTAGTTTTCTCTTTCTAGTTTGTCTCTTTACAAGCCAGAAAATAGACATCTGAAAAAAAGGTCAGCTCCTCATATGAGTGTACTTGTCCTTGGAAGCAGCTGAGATCCTGGAAGTAATGCTGAAAGGCAAAACTGGCATTTTACATGTGCAGTTCCAACATGCTTTCTCTTGATGACATGTCTTCAGAAAAGGGAGATAAAAGATGGAAAAGGACACAAAATACTGTGTGAAATGCTTCATATCTCACACTCCTAAATTGATCTAGAGATGCATTTGCTCTTTTTGATAAGACTTGTAACTGAGATCAGGTGCCTCCTGTGTTCAATGAAACAGAGCTGATCATATCCTCCAAGCTGAAGTTATGACCTCTCATGAAGCCAAAGACACATTCCAGTCTGATGATCTGGGGGCCTTTCAGCACTCCCTGGTGGAGTCCTGCTGTTTGACTTGCTGTTGAAATATCTTTATTGTCTTATCTTTTCAAAATGCAGCTTTTTGCTGTCTCATAAGATTCTATCTGCAAATCATCCAAATTCCATGCTTCTCTGGTAATTAGCTAGTGTTTGCTCAGAGGCTGAGAAACAAAAAGGTGAGCCATGTTTTAAATGAAAGGAGAAGGTTGAAGTGCAATTGCAGGTGAACACTAGAGACAGTTCTCAGCTTCCCATGGTGGGTCCAGCTTCAGTGCTAGTAAACATTTTGAACCTATACTGATTGAAAATCTGCTCCCTAAGCTGGGGCTGAAAGGATGGGTGGAAATATATGGGAGCTATTTTTTCCCCTTAGTGTTGAAAAGCACTAAGACTATAATTCCTATGATCTCTGAAAAGATCTAGAAGATGGACATAGCTTTGTGGAATTCATTGGCTATCTGACATGAAAATGCTGTGTCCCCTGCCCCTGGCTGCCCTGATTGATATCCTTCCTCCTGTGCCTCAGGATATTTAATCCTGTTGCCATCCAGGTACAGAATTGCAACACCATGTCCACTATCTGACCTATTAGGTGACTTTGCTCAAAGCAAAGGAAGATTTTCATATAAATGAGGTAAATGGGATTAGTCCTGTGGAGTGAATTGCAGCCAAACACTTTGATCTAAGTTGAGAAATTCATGGTTCTAGATTCATAGGATTCTGGGAGTTAGTTTCATGTGCCAGTAGAGTTTATTGAATTTCAGGGGCTAAATTTAGTCCTGGCCCAAATGGAAGTAATTGCAGTTACTTCAAAGAGTAAAGGGAGAACTTTTCATTTAAAATTAGGTTTTTAGCTGGCAGAAGAGAATTAGGATAGATCACTACTGGTTGTTATACCATGAAGTATTCAGAGTATTTTCATTTATCACTATTACAGACAGCCATGTATTCTAGATGAGAGGAAAAAGGCAAACTGAAGATAAATTGTTCTTTAATTCACTTATGCATTATATGGACATCTACAGAGGCATTTGTGCATGCTAATTCTGCTCATTAATTACAAGTATTAATATAAAACACAGTAATAAACTTTGCATTTATTCTGATCCTACCATCCACATTCAGGTGGAGAAGGAACTCCTTCTCTGTAAAGTTCCCCAGGAATCGATGAATTGAAAGAACTCCAGTCCACCCACCTGGAATCAAATCTGGGAGATGCAATTACTCTGCAGATGGTGATAGACAGTGGGAGTCATGGCCTTTTATATTTGTTTTTACGAAATGTAATGAGAACCCCAAGGCTAAGATAGGAAAGGTCTTCCTGACTGTGTTTCTCCTTCTTAGGGCAGTGTGAAAAGTCCTTCCACTATCTCAGCAGATTTCTAGAACATGGGTTTTTTTTTTTAATGGAGGAAAATTCATTGTTACATCCTTGGACCACAATGTTTTCTTTGTGTAAGCAGTCCTTCCCTCTTTGTACAGTGCCTCTGGCTACCTGTAAGAGCTGTCTCCTGTAACAGCCATTTAAAGATGCTGGAGGATTTTATTCACAGAACACAGATCCTTCTCACAGTAGTCCCACAGTGGAACTGTACCTGCAGCAGCTACTCCTGAAGGCAGATGTACTCTCCCTCTACTTGACTCCCACTCTATCCTACTCTAATGTTGCTCTACACTTCAGCTATTGTCTTCATTCTGAACAAATTCTTAGCTTGAAACACATGCCAGACCTACTTCTCTTTG
>VZRH01002026.1:259555-285443 GCA_013397555.1 Urocynchramus pylzowi
TCTTTCTCTTTTGTTTTTTTTTTTTTTTTTTTTTTTTTTTTTTTTTTTTTGCCAGATTTTATCTGTGTATATGCATCTAAGTATGAGAACAGTAATAAAGTACTTTCCCATTATACTTACTTACACTTTATTTCTCATCACTGGGGAAAAAGTGAATATTTGCAAACATGTCTGCAGGTGATCTGAGTCTGACTGGTTCATAGGCAGCGGGCAAGGGTTGCTGCAATCCTTTTTACAGACCCTGTACATCTTCAGAGAGTGCATTGTAATGCACCTGAATTGTCAAGACAAGAATAGCCTCCATTCCTGATTTTTTTAAATCTCAGATAGATATGAAATGTTGAGAAAGAAATAGGATGTTGTATATCCTGCAAAGCTTCTCCTCTTTCTACAGAAATTGTAATGTTTGAATCACTGCACCATTGCCTTCAATGGCTTTGAGTTGCAAAGAGCTGTCAGTGTGCAGGCAGCACCCTGTGTGGATGCACTGTTGTCATTTACAAGACAGGCATTATAAAGATTCAGCAAATACTTTTTTGTTCTTCTACATCTGTATTGCTACAAGCATCAGAACTTTCCCTGGCATGAGTAAACTCAGAAAAGTAATGTGACTCCTCTCCGTGGGCTTGGTTAATTCTGATAATTTAGCAAGCTAAAGCACTGTTTTGCAATTACTGTTGAGTAAAGATTCTAAGTCTGGACCTATGTTTCAATCACTAAAGAAAAAGTCTGGACCTATGCTTTAATCACTAAAGTTCAAAAGCATACATGTATTTTACACCAACTTGAGCATCATTAATATTTCTGTAGGACTTGTTTATGTAGCTGGAAATTGTCAAGGATACCAAATCTTTTCTGTAGTGAATATTTGTTAAAAGGAGACCAACAGGACTTGCTTTGCTGATGGTAGCTGTCCTTAAAATTTGCACCATTTGAAGATAGATTCCATCTAAAAAAGAATATTAATTAACATATTGTTTGCAATGACTGTTGCTAAATGTTAGTCTTTATGAAAGTTCCTTGATGTTTCTCTTGGGAACTTATCAAAAAGAGCAAATCTGGGATAAAAGAAAACACTGTGTCAGTTACTTTCTTAAATCTCTGCTGTTGATTATAAATGGCAGCTGAACAATTCATGGACAAGTCATCAAATATGCATTTATGAAACTTCATACCTAAGCCTTTGCCTAATTTTAAGTATATATGAAAGCCCCTTTAATCACAAATCATCATCTCTTTCTCCTTGACTATACAAAATGCCTACAGGTACATTGTTGGATTTTCTCTGTATAGACTATTTAGTGTGATTCCTTTTATAAGAAGTTGTACTGCAAGTCCCAGACTAGAGCTGGATGGAAATCTGATCATTAATTTCATAATGATGCCATGATTTGGAATATTTCCCTTCCTAAAAGCAATTAAGAAAATAAATATACTGCAGTGAAATGAAGGAACAAACAGTAGTAAAGACTAAACCAAATCGTTCCTTTGAAAGGACAAAAAAATTAATTCCAACTTTGATTTATATCCTGCACTACAAAATCATAGAATCTGAAGGTATAAAATGGTCTGTTATTTTAAACAAAACACTTACCTTTTTTAGGATGTTCAACTTTATGTTCCTGGACAGAATTTTTGAAAAATTCAACCTGTTTATGCAAAAAAAATTATTGGCTTTCTGCAAAAGGTGTTTTTCCAGAAGAAAAACTAGACTTTTAGTCAGTCAGTTTAAAGTTCTGTTCAAAAAAATATAGTCTAGGAGGAAAAAAAATCTGTATTTAAAAATCCCATTAATTAAAAATTTACCATATTATTTAGCAAGGTGGTACATTGTTCTTTTCTTTTCTTTTCTTTTCTTTTCTTTTCTTTTCTTTTCTTTTCTTTTCTTTTCTTTTCTTTTCTTTTCTTTTCTTTTCTTTTCTTTTTTCTGATAAGCAATTTGCCTTGTTTCTATTACTATTTCATCTAAGTTAGGTATCTCAGGCTTTTTTATTTTAAGCCAATTTTTCTGGCACAGAGATAGTCAGGAGGAGACAGCAGAACAAGCCATAATATTTGTATAGTTGCCTTGTGGATGCCATTATTACTATTGATATATGCTATATTATTATATTTATTATGAATAATGTTAATAATAACAATACCCACAACAACAGCAATGAAATGTATCTGGACATTTGGCCAATTCAATCTACTCTTTATAAAGTGATTTTTGAATAATAATGAGATTAAGAAAAGAAGCCTTTAGAAGACCACCTGTTTCTTTCAAACCTTATCCAGACCTCTTGAGTCATCAAAATGGATCCAGAAATATTACCAGAATGTACTCCCTGGCACAATTTGCAATCAAACCTGAATACAACATCACCATTAATTAGGAACTTCCTTATGATAACATAGCATTTCTGTGTTTTAGAATGCTGTGTGAGACAGAAAAAAGTATTTTGCAGTTCATGTTTTGAACATCTATGATGTCCTTATTTTAGTAAATGACTTGGGAAAAAGGGTTTTTTAATACCTATTTTCTTGGATGACATCTGATTTTTAAGACTGGATCAATATGGTTAATTTTATTAAAATAACATAAAAATGCAGATTTTTCATTAAAAAATAAGGAAAAAGTGCTTAGGAAAGTCCATTGGGCTCATTGGTTTCATAATTGATTTTTAAATGAATCTTCACTCCTTCACCTTTTTCAATTTTTTCCAAAGAGAAAGATGGAAAATAAATGCAGAAGAAATAGCTGTTTTACAGTTTTCAGATTTTTCTTCTTAAAGAAAAAAAAAAAAAAAACACCAAGCAGAAATCTTTTTTAAAATAAACCATGTTTATCCAGATAAGCAAGTAATTACACCCAAGCATCTCAAAAAGCAGTGTCAAAATATTCATTACAGTAGACAAACAGTGAAACACAGACTCCTACAAGGAAAAATATTCACAAACATCTTGCTGTATTTGTTTGCCAGAATGAGAAATACACGCTGTACTTTAGTTTAATTGCTCTCAGAACATGCATTTTCAGCTGTAATGTATATTTGATTTAAGAATTAATAAGTGTATGTGAGATTAGGAAAAAATTAAAGTCTTTCATCAATAACAATGGAAGTTAATGAATCAAGCCTAGCTTTGGTGCATGTAAAGGCCTGTTATGATGAGTGAAATAATCTGTTATAAACATACATCTTCACTGAATTTGGCTTTTCATTCCTTAAAGCCATCTCATTTTTTTTCAGGCACTCTGCACAGGCTTAGGAGAAGCTGCATCTTTTACAAGAGCTTAATAATTAAACAAACAAAAACCCCAATGCTTTTAGCATTCAGCTCAGAAATAGACTGTGAACAAGCAAAACCCTGATAGCCATTTGGTGAAATGATGTTCTCCCTTGTTCTGGATCCCCAGCCACATAATGAACTGCAGTGGAGGAAGTCTGGTCCCCTTGCTGAGTCACTGCCTTTGCTTGCCTGGAGCTGAGACATTCACCTCTGAATTCTGCCTTAAGTCACAAAGCAGGAGTGAGATGAGCTGCCTTGTGAGGCTGTGATGCTGGCTGGGGTTTGGGAATCATCAAGACCCTGCAATGCACAGAGTCAGGACAGCAGCACAGGCTTCCCCTGCCTGAGTGCTGCGAGCTTTGCAATCTCCCTTTAACTTCTCACTGAGAGAGCCTTTTGCTGGGGGGACTAATGATCTCATGGGCTTTTCTCAGCCATCAGATCACTCATCTGCAGACAGGCTGGTGGGAATCTTGCCATGAGTTTATTAGAGTGGCTGTTCCTGGCCCGTGGAGATCAGCCAGCACACACACACACACAGGTCTGCAGCGCTCCAGGACCTGTGCCATCCCAGCTGCCAGCCAGCTAGGCTGGCACCACTCCCAGGAGAGCCTGCTGGGGAAACTCCTGGCAGAAAGTGAGTCAAGGACAGAGGGGTTTTCTGGCATGCAGCAACTGGGGTTNGAGAGTGTCTGTTCCTCGCGCGGAGAGATCAGCCCACACACACACACACAGGTCTGCAGCGCTCCAGGACCTGTGCCATCCCAGCTGCCAGCCAGCTAGGCTGGCACCACTCCCAGGAGAGCCTGCTGGGGAAACTCCTGGCAGAAAGTGAGTCAAGGACAGAGGGGTTTTCTGGCATGCAGCAACTGGGGTTGAGAGAAAGACTGACAATCTTTTGAGCAGTTCCGTGACATAGTTATTTGCTACAATTTAACTGTTACGTCACAGCATTCAGCTGAAATGAATGTGCATAAATCTTGAAACAAATTAAACAGAAAAAAGGCTTTTCTTAGAACATCTTTGATAAAGTTGGAATTCTTTACCATGTTAGAATTATGTAGGAAGTTTAACTTTCAGTAAGTGAAAAAAGTAGAATATTTTAAGCCTTGAAGCGTTAAAAAGCAATTCTGGAAAGATGTATAAGACCAGCAGTAGCAAGGGAGTTGATCTCCAGGTGACATTCTCCTTCTTGCCCTCATTTATTGCCTCATTGCCTATGCCACCAGTAAATTTTTCCCATTGTACAACATCCTAATATCCATATTATTATGGTCTGACACATAGCAGTAGAGTAACACAAGAAAGAAGAAAGCTCACAAGCCTTTTGCTTTCCCCTTACTGGACAAGTACTTTAAAACAGACACAACACATGCCACTTCTTCCTCTGTGGTTCAGTTCCTTCCTCCTTAGCATTTCCAGCACATATGATCTGTAACAATTTTTTTTCCTCTTCAGACTTTCTTTGGTATCTAAAAGGCCTCTGTGACCATCTCCTCTCTGTGGCCAAGACGAAGTCACAGTGATTTATGGGAAAGAAAGACAGATGGACACAGTGAGCTAGGGCCTGATAGCACAAGCAGACAAGAGGTCTTGCTTGAAGCCACATCTCATGAGCACTCCAACCCTTCTTTGGCACAAGAAACACAGGCAAGTGCTCTACCAGCCTTTAGAAATTACTTGCCCAGGTGTAACAGCTTGTTATGATGACTATCTAGTCCTCTGAATCCTAAAAAATTCCGGTTAGTGGGAGACCACCCTTGCTTCTTCCTCTCTGAATATGATGAGAGAAGATCATCATGGCTTTTCCTCCTACTCAATTTGAATTGTGCTTAGCTGTGGCAGAAAGTGGACAGAGGGAAATGGCTGTCAGCCTTGATGCTCAAAGCCATGCCACCTGCCCACCATCTTCCCACTCCACTGTGATTTATCACTTATTTTCCTTGTAAGTCCAAATCTTCTATTTCTTTTACCATAGTTTCTACTTGTCTGTGAGTTTGAGTCTGTACTTTTGAAAAGAATAAATCCATGAATGGCTTTATTCCAGCTGTCACAGCTTTTATTGTGAAATATAAATAAAAAGTTCCAGGAGAGTACTTTTTTCCTGCTTTATAATGTGAGACAAAGATGGAGTGAAACAGATCTCACCCACTGGAAGGCAGAGCCCACACACTCATAATGATTCATTAAATCATCCATCACACTTTCCTGAGAGAGTCTATGGCCTTTCAGCCACTCAAGTGCATATCCACCTCTCACCTGCTTGGTGAGCTAAATGTCTCCTTCATGGATTCATGGAATACTTTGGGCTGGAAAGGGTGCTGGAGGTCACCTGTGCAACTCCAATTTGCAGCCCAAAGAGAGTTTTTGCGGGGTTGACAGCAGAGGATCATAAATTCTTCTGAAGTAAAGCAGACTGTCAACCCCACTGGAGATCATACTGACCATGGGAGCAAGTTGCACTGCTGACATTAAAGAAACACAAAGACAATACTAAAGAAAATACATGAAGAAAGAATGACAACAGGAAGCCAAATTGCTGTATACTAATCAAAGTAGTGGTTTGAGTGCCAAGCAGAAATACAGACTTCTTCCCCTGGCCTTTGAAGCTCATAAAGGTATTGTTTATGCAGCTGAAACTCAAATGTAATAAACCCATGATCCTCTGAGTTACCCCACCTCCAGGCCTGTCTGCTGCCAAATGCATCACCATCATTTTCGTCACTGTATGCCAATGTCATCTGCTCCTACCATCTCAGGGCCTTCTCCACAAAAAAACCTAGTGCTTATTTCTTGTTCAGAGGTTACTGCCTTCATCAAGAGCTGAGTACCTCATTCAGGTCCAGGATGAGATATTTGGGTCCTCACAGAGAGCTCAGAAAGGGCTAAAGCTGGTGGATTCAACATAATCATTTCAACTTGGTGAAGATGCTACTGGAGGATCCAACTCTCAAGTGTCCCATGGACAGTGGGACACTGCTTTGTTAGACCCAGTGCAGATGAAAAGACAATTGCAAAAACCCCCACCCCCAGATCATCCTTTTTTAAGGACAAAAAGTCCTTAAAGGCAGATACTTACTATAGAGCAAAACAAATATTTATTCAGTTTGAGTGACCTGGGTTTGCTCCGGCAATAAAGTGAGCCACAGACACTTCACATCTTTAAACAGCCTGAACATTAATTGTACATTGTAATTGTCTGTTTCAGCAGACACAGTCATCATGCTGACATCTCTTAAATTTTATTTTACAAGGCCACAATTAAACTCCCTGTCTTCCTGAGCTGGGCAGCATTTAGGGGTCTTGCAAGAAGGACAAATGTCATGGTTTAACCCCCACCAGCAGGATCATGAGAAAATTGGAAGGGTAAAAGCTGGAAAACTTGTGAGTTGAGATAAAGAGTTTAATATGGAAAGCAAAATCTACTCAAAGAAAGGAAAACAAGAATTTCAGTGCTCTCCATGGGCAGACAAGTGTTCAGCCATCTCCAGGAGAGCAGGGCCCCATCACACATAGTGGTTACTTGGGAAAACAAATGCCATCACCCCAAAAGTGCCATACTTCTTCCTTTTACCCTCCCTGCCCAATGTTTATATACATTGCATGATGTCCCATGGTCTGGAATATCCCTTTGGTCAGTTGGGGTCACCTGTCCCAGCTGTGCCTCCTCCTAACCTCCCATGGAGCCCTGGAGCCCCTTTCCTCTTACCAGCATGACAGTATGAAAAGTAGAAAAGGCCTTGGCTCTGTGCAGAATCATCCCTGAATTATCATCACTGTGTCCAGCACAAATCCAAACACAGCCCCATTCCAGCCACCGTGAAGAAAGTTAACTCTCCCCCAGCCAAAACCGGGACAACGGGGAAAAACATAAGATTAATGGATTTCCTTATGCACATCCATGCCAGCTAATTTGAATGCAACTTTATGCAGAAGATAATGTCACTGACAGAATTGCAAAGAAATTTGCTTTGCTTTGTTCTAACTGGCATTTGAGTGCCAACCAGAAATGCAGACTTCTTCCCCTGGCCTTTGAACCTCATAAAGATGCTGTTTATGCAGCTGAAACTCACAGAGACTGTCAGTGTTTCAGCAGTGAAGTTATTTAGGAGAACAAAACAAATTTTCCACCCAAGTTGTGCAGATTTCATATATCCATAGTGCACAGTAGATATTGCCACACAGTGCTGTGGACTCCTGCAGCAGCAGAGCCTGTGGGACAGATTCCTGCTGCTAAGCCATTCCACCAGCAACCCCACTGCAGCTGATGGAGGATGTGTAACAACTCACCCTCTGGTTGTTCTGTTGGTGCTGATGTTTACTTTTGCTTCAGGATTAACAATTTTGGATCCACAGGCTCTTCTCATGCTCAGTTAACAGACACTGTCCCCCAGTTTTTTTCATTTAGAGAATGCAAGTGGCTCTTAAGCAGTATTTTAAGATTACAAACTCACAGCTGGGAGCAGACTTGGCTTTTGAATGGAGAAGCTGGAAAGTAAGTGGTTACATGAGATAGGAGGAATAAAAAAATGGTGAACAGGGGAAACAATTTGTCAAAATTTTGTTTTCCAAAGCTGCTTACTGAAACAATTCAGCTTGTCTGGATTTTCTTCTCTTCCCCCAAACCACTTGTTGGTTTTAAACTCAGTTCCTTTTACCTTTCTATCAAGACAAAGGTGTGCAGGATCACAGAATATCCTGAGTTGGAAAGGACCCACAAGGATCATCAAAGTCTAACTTCTGACTGGACTCTTTGGCAGGGGGTGAGCTCCCAGGAGAACCCCAACAACTCTTGATACCTTAATTCCTTTTGCTGCCTCTGGCTCACTGTCCCAGGGGAATGAAGATCAGGAGAAGATCTAAGAGAAGAAGGAAAGAAAGGAAATGTACAGATTAATTTAAATTCAGAATCTGACCTGACACCAACTACAATCCAAGCTCAGAGGTTAAGTGGAAATTTTTCAATCTTCTTTCAAGTATCTCATCAAAACAGCACAGGATGGAATGCTGAAAATAAAAAGAAAACTACCTGCAGGCTTTTAATAGAGTGAAATATTTACAACAGCACATCACTGGTGAATGCTGACACAAAAAAAGCTCTTGAAAATGTCTGTCAGGGAGAATAATTTAGAAATCTGGAATCACAGGCAGTGTCACACAGTCTGAACATTGTTGGGCTGGAAAGTACTGTTCATAGCTGAGAAAGTGAGGTGCATTTGTACTGAACATGTTGACAGCTTTGTGGGTGGATGCTCTTGAAGGTTTTTGTGCCTTTGTAGAAGATGTCCAAAACCCCAGCAGGCAAGGAAGTTACCAAACACTTGTAATGACTAAATTTACAGGAGAAACCAGGTTCTGCTGCAGGGGAAGAGGGGAGAGGGAGGAAGGAACTGAAGACAGCAAAGGATGTTGTTTGCCAGGTGAGGACCTTCCCTCCAGGGGAAGCACCCAGGAAGAAAGGCAGCCATGTGGGACATGATTTGGGTGCTGTGGTCACAGATGGTGGTGGCTGGTGTGTGTGAATTTGCCTGAGGAGGGTGGGATTATGGCCAGGTGGAAAGCTCATGGGTGGACATTCCTGTGTAGGGCTAAACCAGCACAGGTTTTGTCAGAAGCCATTAGTGGTTCCTTTAGTAAGTGCCTAAGAAATGATGATGGATCAATTTTTCACATTTTATCCACACAGGGGAAAAAAAGGACAGAAAATAAAACTTTTTATTTCCTACTTAGAAAATAAATTTTGTATGGAATTCACTTTTGGAGTAAGGCATAAACTATTTGCTGTTTCACCTGCTCAACTGCATGTAACCCCAGGTACAAAAACATGCTGAAGCATGTTAAAAACATGACATGTGTCCTTCTTCCATAAGGAGATGACAATTATCATCTCATATGTACCCTCCTTGATGCAAACTAACAGTGGTAGAAATAGCAGCTATTTGAGCAAGCAGATAGATTTTCCAGAGACTTCCTAGTTTTTGAAGTAAGCATTGACTCAGAGTAGAAATACCTTCTCAAAGCTGTCTCTTATCCATGCAGCCAGTTATCCCAGCCCTCCCAGCTGCACGGGTCCCTGGCTCTGGGATCAGTGTTGCAGGGTGCCCCCACACCAGCCACAAAGGCCACCCAGGCCCCTCCACACTCAACAGATGTTGTGGTTACAGCAAAGCTTCAGCAAAATGAACCTTTTTCCTGTGAAACACCTCACATCTGAAGAGATGGCACCTCCTGAATATCCCAAGAAGTTCCACTGCTCTCTGCTCCTTATGAACACTCCTTATGGACTTCATTTAGAGAAGCTTCAGGCTCCCTATTTGCTTGGAGGAACCATCTCCATGCAGAGTTGTCCCATGCTTTTAGAAGCAGAGCTGTAGCTTCAGAACTCACCCAGACCCTCTTCATTACCCTGGATTTTCTTGAGTGATGTATCAATGTTAAAGTATTTGAGGAATAATTTATATGTTTGAAGTCCAAGGAAAGACTGATTTTGATGGCTTTTGTTCAAGTTCAGGTCTTTACTCACCTGCCAATTCTGTTGTTACTCTTTTATAAGATGTCTATTAGCATTAAAAATATTTTTGAAATATTCATAAACCCCTTCTGGCAATTATGTTGCCTTCACAATGTATCAATATGGCAGCGTGAGAACAGGGGAACATTTACTTTTGTGCTAACTTTCATGACTTTCTACTTTATAAAAATCCAGTGAACTAAGTTCTACTTATTTTATGTGTAAACAAGCAAATTATTCAAAAATATTTAATAAAAAATTGTTCTTTTTGTTCAACACCATTCAAAACTACCTTATATGTGTTTTCATAACAAATTTAAATGTGATTTGTGTTGCTTAAAATATTAATCTGCTCCACAGTTATGAACAGGATAAATAGTTTTTGTTATATTTAATTTGAACTACTGAGCACATTTTTTTCCCATAGTGGGGACAAACAGTTTCACTGGCACAGTTTAGTGGGATCAGAAGGGTTTGTTGTCTGACACTGAGCCTCCAGCTATCTGCAGTGAAGTACTACAGCAGAAACTGGAAGCAGGACATCACTTTGAAGATGTGCAATGACTGACACCACTGTTTTGGCACACAGGCTGGCCTAACCTGAGTAAGCAATGCTCAAGGAGCAGTCTGCATTCTCACTCCATGATTAGGACTTCTGGGAACACAGCTGCCCTTTGCCTGGAGCTGAGCTGCTCTGGCATTCCTTCCATGACACACGTCTCTCTGCACCCTGGGTCTGCAGATGGTGCTGGAATATTGTCACACATGGGCTGAGGGGTTTGCCTTACACCCTCCCAGCTGTAGGGCATACTCAGCCAGATCAACAAGGGGAAAAGTCCCACTAAGGGTAAGCCACAGGCAGTACGTGCAGTCAGTAGCAAAGACAACATAACCACTGGAGAGAAGCCAAAGTTCTTGCTGCATGGGTGGGAGGCTGTCACCTCATCACAGAGCTGTCAGGGGAATGACACATAAACCATCATGCTGGTTGATGAACAGGAGGCCCCTTGTTTAAGGGAAATCCATCATTCCATCCACCCATGGGCAAAATAACACTGCTGGCTGAAAATGTGTTTAGGGGCTTGTACAACTGTTCCATGGCAGAGGGAGAAATCCCTGGGAAGGAGAGGGCTGAGGTAAAATGTTTGATTGTGCCTACTAATGAGATAACTGACTTTCTCATTGGAGTAATTGCACAAACCAGGTCATGAACTGTGGAAGATGCCTCCTTAGATGCTGAGTCAAAGATCCAACTCTTCCAGCACCTGCAGGATCAGTAAGCAGTGGAGTCATCATTACTGTGCTTCCAGGACAGAGCCAAGGCCACTGTCCTGGTGACCTGACAGGACAGTGCTCCTGGCTTGTGACATTGCTGTCCCAGAAAGCTCAGTCCCCATGGCTGGAGCTGGCTCAGAGAAGAGAACAGTCAACAGTCAACTGAGCCACCCTGACACACTCCATAGACCCTCCTGTGTAGTTATAGCCCTAGTAACATCTCTGCCCAGTGCTAGGTGCTCCCAAGCAATGTCTGAGGTCAGAGTTCTGCAGTTCTTCTGCATCCCACACATGTGCCATCAGATGCTGTGCTTGTTTAAGATATGGGACCTCATCCTCTGCCTTTGAGGCAGGTGCAGCTTTCTGTGTGATGCAGCACCTGGATCAGCTGATCTTTTCATCAGGGATACCAATGAAAGTCAAATCTAATCATAAATAAGCAAAGGCTATTTTTTAAATCTTAATTCCAGTCCACAACTTCTCCAAGATCCTGGGCTGAAGGAAGCAGAGTCCCAAACTCAGTAAGTGCAAAAACACTAAGTGTGCCTCAGGTTTTGCCTCTATTTCTATAACAAACTCAGTCAGCACTGTGCATCTGAAATCTGCTAACTACTGGATAGGGTTTCTGAGATTACAAAGCCTTAGGACATTCTGAGTAAAGCCTAATATAAAGTGCATCATGATTTTCAGAAAAAATAATCTCAATTTGACTAAAGAAATTTCCAGGAGACTGATATTCTCCTAGGAGGTCACTGCAAAGGTGAGCGACCCTGACTGATAAAAACTCCATTTAGTCTCACTTTTGCTCCTAGCTGTCAGCTCCTACATCTTTGTTCACTGTTTTGAAACACTGAGAAAAAGCTTTCCTCAGCCATGCTACAGAAACTGCAAATGAGACCTTTTTCAGTCTTGTAATTAATTTTTTTAAATTATTTCTATGCTATTTATTAGCATGTTTCTTAAACAGGGGATGCTGAAACTAATACAGCTGCAATGCTTATTTTCCTTAAACTGTTTTGCAGAAGGATGCATAGACACCCAAATTTTCCTGGGAGAGCTACAGGGAGATCACTAGCCATTCCTTAACACTTTGATTTATCTTAAAAGATACCTTATCATGCCTTTTCAGTTCTGCTTCTTTGTTTGAATTTCCTTATACTCAAAAGAGCAATCTGTGCATAGAGAATGTTTCCCTTCTGCTTTCTCATTGCATTATAAATAATATATGGCATTCACTTGAACTGACTGATTTTATACTTAATTTTTTCTTCATAATTTTCTCAAAAACACTCTCACCTGAAGGAGAATATTTACCTTATGCATGTCAGTGTTTGGGACATGCCAAGAGAAGGGATAATAATTTGGCACTCCCTTAGCAGGAGCTCTGTCACATAAAAGAACAGATCAAGAGATGGATTTTCTATTTTTACTGCTAGAAAAACATAATGATTTTTAACCAGTCTCAGAGCACCTTAAGCTTCCTTTCATAGATTTATGATTTATCTTTCCCCCAGAATAGAAAAACAAAGTAAATTAAAGCCAAAACTTTTTTAAATTAAAGCCTGCTCACTAAAGAACCCCCTCTCCCCTGCAAAAACTGCTCTCTTCCATCCCCAGCCTGGAGGTCTCTGAGGGCTCTCTCACTTCAGAATTGTATTTTGTTAGTTCCACCAGGAGAAAATATCCTGAAATGATAAAAAAAAATAAATGGTGCTATGCTGTATTGAAGGAAACAGTGGGGGACAAGAAGCAGAGGAATTTTGTTAGCAGCATTGCAGAATTTGTATGGAAACAAAGGAAAATGAATTCTGACTTACTGTACAAATCATTACAATTTTTCTTATGAAAACTTCACACTGCAAAGTATAAAAAGTGTACTAAATTGTAGAAAAATCATATAGCATTAAGACATAGAATTTTCAATTTTATCTTCTATTTAGTTCAGTCAATTTTACAACATGACAAATAGGTTCTGTTTCTTAATATTCCTTAACATTCCAGCTTCACCTTTATACACAAACTTTCTGCTTAATTTAAATAAGTGCAGACATTGCAGCATTTGATTATGCATTTGATTTCCTTTATTACCTGAGCAGGCCATAGCAATCTCTGTGCTTGTAGAAATTCCAATCTTTTTCTTAATTATGTGTTGCAAATAATTTTTAAGGGGCATAACTGGAAATAAAAATTCAAAATTTTCATTTGAATGAAAGTTGCATGTTTGTTCTTTCTTTCTAATGTCTTGCTATAATAAGATTTGATCTGGCAAAGTACATAATATATTTAATCAGGAAAGGCCTCACGTTTAAAATTGAGCTTATGCTAGATTATTTTTCTGAACTCATATTAAAACAAGCCCCAAATGTTATTGCAATGCTTTTCCCTCTATACTTTCCTCTATACTAAGCATAAATATTACAGGAAAATATTTTTCATATTAAGAAATTATGATTCTATTAACTTCTCTGCCTTACATCCCAAGTTTCAACCTGTAGTTCTCATTTTATGACAGAAAAAATATGATCATGTATTCCAGGAAAAAATAAAAAGGCACACTAACTGTTCTCTATTTCTTCAAAATGCATTTTACTAGAGGTAGAATTCCTGTGTGTAACAGAATACAACTGAGGAGTAGGAGACAGAGTGGTTAGACAGATAATTAACAGCTAGAGAATAATTTTGTGTATTTGTATCAACTTTTATTCCTTTAGGCATCCATGGTTACAGGTATTTCTCTTCTTTCTCTGGGGGTGTTGCTCCAGAACTGTGAGGAAACTGTTCTTTCTTGGTAGTTTGCATGGTTATTTGATTAATTTGCCTTCCTGGAGCACTGGTGCTGTGGTGGTGGCTGCAGGCAGGGCTCAGCATGAGCTCTGCTCAGCTTCCTTGCCCAGTGTCACCCATTTGGAGACTCCAGTGACTGGGACTCTTTTGGGCACTCCTGATGTTTCCCTGCAGGTCTGTCCAAGACAGGACCTGGGGACAGACAGGTCTGTGAACAGTGCCCTGGGTGAATTTGCTGGGCTGTGATGCACTGCTTGTGCACAGCAGAGGTGATCAGTGCATCAAGATCTCCATCTAATTGGATCTGGTTTTTCAGAACATCAGTTTTTCTATTGATCTTGGTAGTCTTCATTGTCATAACATTTTAACATCACCTTTTAAAGCTTTTTAGCAATGAAATTTCCTGTACAAATAATCTTAGCAGAGACCATTCATTCTGCCACTGCTGGGGAAGGCAGCAGAGTCCTCCTCTGATTACATTTTCTTGATGGAAATGCAGAGACCATCGTTTTGAGTAAGATGGGATCTGGCACACTGTGGGGTTTTATGATGAACCCCTACAGGCTATCATTTGGGAATGCTATTGATTGATTTGTTTTTTTTCAATAGGACACAAAATCTGAAGTTTTTGTCTCACAGGTTTTACTAAAAGACAAGGAGTCACTTGCATATAGAAGAACAGGTTTGTTCCTTTGTTTTGAAATCTTTCATTAAGATATTTCTGAGAAGCTCTGATAGCCCCACCCAGCCTTCTGTTCCTTCTAGAAGCTGGATCCCCCAAGTGCCACAGCAGGTGGGAATGAGGCAGGCAGGGTGGGAAAGCTCCCTCCACTCCACACAGCTGCCAGCAGCTACAGGTGACTGTGCTCTGTAGCACCTCTAATGGGGGAGACAAAGGGGCTGTGGTGACAGTCCCTTTAGTGACACCCCAGGCACATCTAGAGCACAGCACAATGAAATTCATGGTCTGCAGGCATTTATCTCCCCAGCCATGAGCAGTTGTTTCAGAGGGCTCAATACTGTGCAGAATCAAGTCCTAGAGAATGAAGATTTCATAGAAGAAACAAGTTACAATTCCAGGAACCCTTTTTATGTATCCTCCAAGCTGAGCCTAGCCAGGGTGCAGAAATGAGATCTACAGTTATTATCTCTTGGTTTCATCTTTGTTTCTGATGCCCAGAATGCCTGCTATCACCATCAAGGAAACAAAAAGAAATTAACCAAATTTTTCTGGAACTCACAAGTCTTAAGCAGTGACAGACATCTCAATCAACTGCTGAGAACTTTGAATTTCCCACTAGGTGTCAATGAGAGGAAGCACTGAGAAAATAATCATAGATATTCAAGTCCATTGTAAGATGCAATATAGAAATTTCCCATTCCACTTCACAAAATTCCCGTTCCACTTCAAACTTCACATTATAATAGCCACCAAAAATGCTACTTTTTTGAACAGGATTTGCTGTATGCTCATAGAACAGTGTTGACACAAAAGGTATCCACAATAAGATGTCTGAAATAATTTATCACTTTGGAAAATTCAGAATTAAGTACTTATGCCCTTAAATAAGGGTACACTTAGAAGAAATCTAAATCAAATTCATACTTTTAAAACTCTTTTGCTCTGCTTCTTTTTCTTTTCATGCGTGTGTGTGAATTCTTTTAGTTTTTAACAGTGAATTGGGACCATATGTTAGCTATAAGATACCTCACATCAAAGAGGTCTGAAAGTCATCCAGGAAATCATAGCAGCATTAATTTTATAATAAACTCAGTACATTGTACAGCTTAGCAAACAGGCAACAGATCTTTAGGAGCACAACAATTACAGGGATTCTAATTAATCAATTAATATAAAAATGAATAGAAGAATCCTTTATGAATATATCTTTTCTCTTCAGTCACTTCCTGTTTTGCCAGCACTTTTCTTCTGCAAAATGTATTTGTTTTGACAGCACCATTAAGCAACCCTGTGAAATTAATTCCAGCACTCAAAATAAGTAACGTGCTTGTCCAAAGGTAGGCTGTAGCCTTCCAGTAGGCTTAATTCATGTTTGATTTCATTAAGATAGATATATCCATCAGTTGATACTTTAGGTACCTGATGTTATGCAGATTTTTAATCTCAGAAATATTTGACTGAAACATCTAATAATTTTGCATACGTGTGTGTGCACATGCACACGAAAAGACATAAATCACATGCTTCAAGTCTCTCTATTGCATAGAACTGAGCAGAATGCCTCCTGAGTAGGACCAGGAGAAATGGCCTGAAGTTGTGTCATCCCTGGTTAAATTGGATATTAAGAACAATGTCTTCAGTCAAAGGGCTGTCAAGCACTGGAACAAGCTGCTCAGGAGAGTTGAGTCATCATCCATGGAGGTATTTAAAAGATGTGTAGATGTGACATTTAGGGACATGGTTTAATGGTTAACAATTAGATTTAATGATCTTAGAGGTCTTTTCTAACCTAAACTATTCAGTGATCCTGTGATACACCCTACATTAAGTAATGCTGGCATACCTTGTTATAGCAGTGCTTTTTCTCTCAAAATGTGTGGGGAAAATGCAAAAACAGCCAGAGAAAAGCCAAAAGAAGTTGAATAGAGGATGCTGCAAATCATCCAGGAATGTGTGTGATCAGGGCAGACACTGACTTGCACATAGGGCTCTGGTGATACGTGCCCAGGTGTTGAGCATAAGGATAAATGTATGACATCATACTGTTGGATTATTGCAATTTTAAGATTGGTCAAACTTTAATGCATTTAAGGTGCTTATTGATAAAATGGTAACATTTTAAGTTTAGTCACTTTTTTCTTACATGACAACTATTAATGGATATGTCCAGTTCCTTTCCCTCCAAAGAAGTGGTATTTTTATGTCTGAAGAGCTGTCTTCTAAAACTGTTGATATTACAGTTTCTAAAGTGTAGCTGAATCTGTTCATCTGCAGCAAGTCAGATATGTCTTTCAGAAGAAATCAATGGCCCTAATTCACATCTACTGAGAAATGAGATGGGCAGGAGGAGATCCACAGATTCTGTGCAGAGCCAGGAGCAATGCAGAACTCTAAAACTCAGAAATGTAAAATGTTTAATATTCTTCCTCAGCCTCAAAATCCACCTTTACATCTTCCTGTGGCCTCCAGCAGTTGTTTCCATCCCAGTATTAGATGGACCCTGGATGAGGACTTCAGGAGATCTGAACCTAAATATACCTGTCATGGTTACAGAGGAGCAAAAGTGAAAGAGTAATTCCAGCCAGCAAACAGAAAGAATTACACAGAGAAAAACATTCTGTAGGTACACATGGGTTATGGAGAAAGGTTTCTGTGCACAATGTCAAAACTATCCAGAATTTTTGAAATAAGGGATTATGCAGTGCTCTCTGCCTATTGACTCAAACATTTACTTCAAATGAACAGCAGAAGAATGTATAACACTTAAAACAGAAACATGAGGATTACCTCTGAATTTTAATAAACTACAGGTGCACACAAAAGTTTGATGTTAAGCAAAGCTATCAACAGGTTGTCTCAGCTTGAGAGGATCAACCTCTCTGTCCCCTGGGTATGAAAATGAGGTGGTACTCCCCTTGTCTTGTTTTGCTTTGAGCTCTCTAACATCTCCCTTCTAGATTCCTGCATGTTTTGCCTAACTTATATAGGAAGAAGAATGCTTCACATTCAGCCTAATCACAAAAAAACCCTCATGATTTGAAAAGCTGATGTCATTGATTTTGCTGATGCCTTGTCTCCATCACACACCCAGGCATGTGAAAAGTGTGTTCATACTGAAAACTTGTTCTGCAGGAAAAAAACACCTTCATTCAAATCATATGTGATTTTACACAGATAATCCTAAATGATTACTCCTGACCAAAACTATAGGAAACATCCTGTGATCTCCTGATCTCTTGTTAATTCAATTTAGCTCTGGTCATTCTTATTCATATGTGTTGTATTTGGGAATACACTGATTAATGTCACAATTTCACTTGATGGATTGCCGCTTTGTGGAAAGCAATTTTGTGTCAAAAGGCAATAAATTATATTCTTGATGCCCTATAATAATTAAAAGTTTAAAGGAGCTGATAACAGGGATTGCAGTAATTAAATCACAGTCATAAACAAATGAGAAATTAAACCAAATAATTTCTGCACCAGCTGTGCTATAATTACAAGTTTATCTACAAAACCAAATTTGCTTGTCTTTGGGTAAAAGCAAACTAGGTTGTTTGGCGCTTTTTTGTGGGGTTTTTTTGTGTGGTTTTGTTTTTTTGTTTTTTTTTTTTTTTTGCTTGGCATAGCAAATTTGTGTCAGAGATGTGTCTTTTTGGGAAATAATGGAGACTCTCAAGCATAGATTTCTGAGGATTTCCTAAAGACTGCCTTCCCTCTTCTCCCCCCTAAATCTTGCCCAATCCATCACAAGTTCTGTGTCATCTGCCTCAGGGAAATCTGGGAAAACACAGAGCAGCCCCCTGCCCTCTCTGTCACCCCCAGACTGCACCTAGCACGTTTCTGCAGGGCAGAGGCAGACACACACTCCTTTGGTGGATGGCCTGGACAGCAGTGACAATACAGAGTCACACAGCAGAGCTGACCTTACACCCCTTGTTCACATGCCCAGACTGGCAGTGTCTGTTTTAAAGCTACATCTACTGTGCAGGTAAAAGCATGGCTAAATTCAGCCCCTTGGAATTGAGAAGGGAAGTGGGTGCAAAGATGCCACCAAAGGCTTTGGATGAGGATGGAGAGGTGAGATATGACATCCTGAACTACCCCAGAAACACAGGGAGAGCAATAGTGCAGGCCAGCTCATGGTGCATGTGGCAGCTCAAGCTGCATTTTCACTCCTGCTTTGCACTGCCCCAGGATGAACAACTTTCAGTCTCTTCAGTGGGGAGCACACAGCTGAGGGTCCTTAGGCACCCTGGGGGCAGTGAGCTCTCTCTCAGTGCTGAATTTCAGTGCTTGCTGCACTGGGAGAAGCTGCTCCCCAGCCCCTCCAAGCTCCAGGGCCATGGCTGAAATTCAGCCACCTCTGTGCCAGGGTAGGCTGGGTCAGCAGGAGCTCCAGCCCACTCCAGCCCACTCAGGGGATGATACAGAAGCCAAGCCCAGGCACAGAAGTACATTTAGTCTATTGAGAAATAAACACCAACTCTAGAACTCATAATGTGTAGGAAAGTTCAGGAGCCTCAAACCTCTTTAAAGAATTCACAGAATCATGGGATGATTTGGGTTGGAAGGAGCCACAGTGAATCATCTGGTCCGACCTCCCTCTCAAAATAGGGTCATCCTATTGCACAGAATTGTGACCAGATGGTACTAAGCTCACTAACAGCAATCCTTTTTTTTTTCTTATGTGTGTCAGGGTTAATTGAAACATTGTCTTAAGCAGAAAAAGTGTAGCATCATTAAATATTTTGTAATCAATGAAAAAATGTTGCAGCTTGAATTTTAATTTACTCTTTCAGGGCAAGAAATGGGAAAAAACAATCCTTTGTTCAAGTCCTAAGCCAAAGTTTTTAATCTTTAATTTGAGGAGGAACTCCTCAAATGGGGGAGTCTGTTCCACAACTGTGTTTTTCTAATGTTGCAACACATCTGTACTGCTGTTTTTTAGTTCACATCTCATCTTTAATTTTCTAAAACAATATAAAGATATTCAAATACAGAAAATAACATGAGTACCCCTCATAAATGGCAACATTTTAGACAAGCTTCTGTGTTTACCAATAAAAGTACCTGGTTAAGCCTGTTTACTGTTGTCATTTAACTTGCAGCATAAGTAGCTGACTCACTGCTGAGATTATTGCTAGAAAACCCAGTAAAACCTCCAGGAAACTCCACTAGAGCAATCTCATAGGTCCAGAAAGGCAATGACTTCTACAACATGAGGTGCATTCACCCCAACCAGTAGTTAAACTTAAGCTGATCACTCACTTCTTTAGTGGGATAAGGGAGAATCAGAAAAGTAAGGCAAGAAAAACTCATAGGTCAAGATGAGGACAACTTAAAGTGAGAGAAAAAGAACAGTCAAGTGATGCAAAGGCAATCACTCAGCACCTCCCACAAGCAGACAGACCCCCTGGTCTCTGAGCAATAACTTCTTTGGAAAGACAAAACCCTGGTTTTGCTGCTGCCCATGATGTTATAGAGTATCCAATATCCCTTACATGGTTTGAAACATCATTTTGGCCACCTGGGATCCACTGTTCTGGCTGTGTCCTTTCCCAACTGCCTGCCCACCCTCAGCCCACTTACCAGGGGGGCAGAGTCAGAAACAGAAAGTCTCTTTGCAAGCACTGCTTAGCAATAGCCAGGACACTGGGTGTGACACCAACACTCCTTTGGGCACAGATCTGATCCATAGCAGTACAGGGGCTGCAGTGAAGAAGGACAATCCATCCCAGGCAGACCTGGCACAAACTGCAGTGCAGTCACCTTCCTGGTTTCCCTCTCTAGCTTGCTCTGTGCACATATTGGCTCAGTCTCAGCACTGTGGGAAGTCCTGCTATAGCTCATTCCACTCCCATTCAAAACACCTGAAACAGATGCCTGGGGCAACCTGAGAAGCACTGTATAAAATCCCCTCTCTTCCTAGGTGGGTTGGGCATGCTAGGCTGGCTATGTCAGCCTCCATGGGAACAAGCAGATTTTGGTTATATCAGGTAGAAAGATTTTGATTAATAAAGAAGGGAATATGTCTGTGGTATGGTGTGGCTGTGGTTCTGATGGCTAAGGGTAGGTGTTTGAATTGTGAGTGCACACCTTGGTGTAGAAGCCCTTTTAAATTCTGAGCCTTTTAGGCAGAACACTCAGCCCTGCACGTTCCTCATTTCCCGACCAAAACATTTCTCTCTAGAATTAAAGAAACTAGCCAGTCTTGAATCAAACCTTGTTTACCTATAACTGTCCAGCCCTTACTTCAAGCAGGCTTAGATACAGGCTGCCAGGAGGAGAACAGGACTCTAGGAAGGACAGCTGTCCTTTTGGCTAGACATAAAACAATGCTGTGTTTGGGTGGCTTTAGCTGTGCCCGTGCTGCTGTGGCTGACAGACTTTTCTCTCTGCACCTCCCATTAACACTTTGTCCCTGGGTATATCAGAGGTCTCTGTGCCAAAGGATCTCTTCTGAAACATGTCTTTCTGTAGCATTTACCCTTACCTCTGTCTTCTCTGGAAACTTCAGCTTGAACAATGCTTCTGGCCATCTGGGGATTACAGTTCTCACCTTGAGCATCTAAATCCATGAAAGAAGGCAGCCCAGCCTGGAGAGGGAAAGACTGGAACAAACATCTTTTGAGTAATGATAAAGCTAAAAATGAGAAAGAGTATCTTGACAGATGCTCGCAAAATGGATTTTTTCTTCCTATTTAGTCTTGTTTCTCTGATTCTTAGCAGAGGCTATTGCTATTCAATAGTAAGAAGGCCACTGACTCATTAAATGGAGCCACTGCTCAATTTGGATTCTCTGGACTATGACAAGTTACTTCTTGTCCATGCAAGATCATTGATAATTTTCCTCACCTCTGTGCAGCAGAAGGCAAACCCAAAGACAAAAAATACCCCAAGCCAGCATACTCCATCCTCCTGTAATGTTTTTGCCCCTGCAAATTCTTGGTGTGCTGGATAATTGATCAGACAGCTGACAATTAGTAAATTGTTTGAAAACTGAGAGCTCACAGGTTGTTGTTGGATCATCACCCTCCATCCATGCTGCAATGCTTTTGTATAGAAGATGCACACACAGATAAAAGCAGTTTGGTGTTTAATTTTCTGGGTAATAATTCCTGTGAGTCTGCCTGGGCTGTTCTGCAGTCCCATGGTCACCTTGCCCTAAAGTACCAGCAGCAGTGCCATGCAGGGTTCAGCTGGAGCCTGTTCTGTGCATCTCTCATATTTGACATGAGAATGTGTCCACATAAGGAGGATATCAAGTAAACCTCCCCCTGAAACAGAGTGACTCTGTCAGTGAGCAGAAATTGCTCTTCCTCCCTCCCAGAGGAACCAACATCATCTCTGAACCAGGGGGATGCAAAGGATTTATGTTTTGAGCTGCTCCCTCCAACTCAGACACAATGCTACTGAAGCAAGGCCAAGAGGTTACATCCAGATGAAATCACACTGGCTGACAAAGATCAGCTCAGCTGATCTTGAGTTCAATTAATCTATTCTGGAGCACAGTTTCTTTGTCACAGGGATGTCCTTTCTGCTCTGTTTGAAACTGGGGAGAAACTGAGAGTTAGCAGAAGAAGATAATACAAAGCTGCTCTGCAGCGTATTCCTTTGTGTTTCAGAAACATTTATGTAGAGAAGAACAGATTTTTCTGCCTTTCCACATCATTCCTTAAAAACAGTTCTGTTACTGTTTCTTCCATTCCCAAGAAAGCTGATGTACATTCTTTGTGAAGGGATATTTTCATGGATATTTAATAGATAAAGCACAGACTGAGTTACCAAAGATCACTATGCACACACTTTCTATTTTTTTTTCAACTAACAGCCACATGGTTTATATTAGGTGGCCCAAAAGTCATTGCTACCATCCTTTTTATCACCTTATTGCACTTGAGGTGATAGTATAGAGGCTGGATGGTCCTGATCCATGTCAGTCCAAATGAAGAGATTTGCTTTGGTTTCTTCCTTGAGGAGCTGCTGTGTCCTTGCCAAAGCACAATGGACCTGAATTCTTCCCACTTAGACACTGACTAGTAACCATGTTCCCATGACCAATCCTATCAAACTCAGGGACTATTCCCCTGAGCAACTACCCACCACACCAGCACCATTGTTGAAACATAACTGAATACTCTTTTTTCAAACCTCTTCCACTTTCTGAATGCAAAATAATTAAAATTATTTAGTGCATTACAAATGTTCACTGTACAGAGAAGTTGTTAGTGCTTTCAGAAAATTTGTTTCATATAATTTTGTAAACATGATTAAAATAATTTAACATTAATTTAATTTCATTAATTTCATTAATTTAACATTAATATCTCCTATGTAATTTCAATCTTAAAGCAATATTCATTTTATTGTATGGCTTAAATGTGCAAGATATTGGTTGCTTTGCATATAATACTTGACATCACTTAGGTTTCCCATAGGGAATTTTACTGCATACATTAGCAATTGTGTACTTAAGACACTGAAAGCAAACGATTTCTGTAATCCTTAGTGGAGTTTCACATATTTTTGAGCTGTACAAGTGGTTTGTTTTATTCCAGTTCACGTACTCCTGACTTTCACCACCAACAACCCCAAGTCTGGCTTCTGCCGCAATGAGCCAGTAGGAAGCAATGATAGTGGATGATGATAAAACCAAGGATCTCTGGATTCACCGTGGACAGATCCTCACACATATATATATTTTTTTTGTTCAAATAGGCATGACTGTCTCTTGATGGGTTTAATCTACAAATAAGTGCAGAATAGAGTAAGAAACAAGTTGTCAAGTCACACCAGGCCTGGGGCATCCCCTCTTGCACTGACTGAGAAGGGGTGGCATTAGATGCCTTGGGCAGAGCTGCTGCCCTCTGTGCTCCCCCTGCAGAGCCTGGCCTCCCTTCAGCCGTGCCACAGCTCCGCAGTGCTGGGGACAGGAGGCTGCCTCTGGGGACAGCAAACAGCTTGGGCACAGGCCTGTCCCATGGAAAAGAGTCTTGGACATGCTCACTTCTTCTCAGAAGAACAAAACAAAATCTGTCCAAAGGTAAAGGATCCTCATTTGTGAGTTCTGTCCTGTGTTTGCCACTCCCTGTCTAGGCTCATCACAGCCTGGATCTGTAATGTTGTGAAGGTTAATGGAGGCTGTGTAATGTAATGAACCCACAGTATCTCGTAAAATTGTAAAAACCTAGGAAGAATTGTAAGTCTAATCCCTTGTTACTGTATCTCCTGCTGCTGAAGGATGAAGGGAAGGAGCCATTTTAATTTTTCTGAAGTATTACTCCTTTCTTTGGCTATCCATAAATCGCATCACTTCAGTTCCCTGACATGTCTTGCATATAGTGGAATTACTTTCAACTGCCTTAGATAAGTTTTTCAAAATCTGATTATTGCAGAACAAAGACCATCAGAAAAAGCAGCTAGGGGTCATCTTCTAACCCCCAATCTGTCTCTGACATTGGGAAGATGCTTTACCCTTGTTACAGTCAGTCATTGCTATTACTTTCACTTAGCATGAAAGGCAATTCTTAAAAGCATTCATTTTGATTCCTCAAAATTAAAATGTGGAACCTGCCATGTCTCTTACAGCGGAGATAACATTAAAGTATAAAAATGGCCCTGTGATCTTTGGATCATTTTCTCTTGAATCATTTTATCTTGGTTGCTGTTTCTCCTAAAAGGTTCGCAATGCTTGGAAAAGGAAACCAAAAGAGCTAATTGTATGCCAAGAAAGCTTCATAATTACTTATTTCAGCCAATAAAATAATTGATCCAATTTGGCAGGAGTTTCATACTCTAAATTTTCACCCAGAATGGGTGATTAAGTGCTGTGCTTTCCCCTGGACACGTTGATTTCCAGCTATAGCCAGGAAATTGGGCTGCCTTAGCTAGTTAGTACCTATAGGAAATATCTCTTGCTGCTCACTCAAAAGTGCTGTATATTTTTGCACTGATGACAGCACTGCTGTGAGAAATAGAAGTGAAGGACACTGGAGAAACGATCCCAGCTGTGCCACTAGCTGAGAGCTGCTCAGTGCTCCATGGGATTTGCAGAACATGTAAGGGGTTTAGAGGCTTCAGTTGCACTGGGAGGTCTGCTCAGGTGTCTGTGCTGGTTTCTGCTTTCTCCTGGAGTAAGAGAAAGGAGATCAATGAGCTTGCAAAGATGCTCAGCCCGTGCCTCATGCATAGCAGGGAGCCCTCTCCTTCCTAGGACCTGCTGCACTTGGGCCTGGGAGTATGAGCAGCCCCTGGCAGGTCATACCCAGCCAAGAGGGACAGTGGGAGAAAGTGGAAGATTTCCAGAAGCAATCTCTTGTAAAAGGAGACCAGAAGCAGCCTTCTCCCATGCAATCCCAAGCAAGCCTGCAGGACTGGGGCTAGGGTTTTACCTGGAGCAGAGCCTAAACTCTCTGTCTGGAGATGGGCTGGTCAGAGGTGGTCAGAGGTGCTGGAGCTAGGAGGCTGGTTTGCTGCAGACCAAGCAGAGCTCTGGTAATGCTGCACGAGACTTTCCATCAGCTTCTGCTCCAAACCACCTCACCTCTGCTGTGACTGACTCTGCAAAAATCAGACTAAAAAAGGCACATCTCTCCTGTAGCAGCTTGATTTAGCACTGAACAGCTCTGCAGAGTATTAAGCTAATTTAAGCCTGGCTTTATGATATTTTCAAAATACCTTTGTGTGTAGTTTCAAGGGACTTACAAACTCAGTGTTATGACACACAAAAACTCAAACGAGGTTTGGCAGCCTGCTGGAAATACGGTTTCTGAATCTCCCATTAACAACATTAAAGTCAGGACCATATTTCTCTCTGGTGAAGTAGCAAAGAGCAAGTGGCTACTATGGCTGTTAGTCTCCATTAGCTCTGCTTGTACTCTTTCAAAGGGTCCAGTAATATTCCTTTTCCTTTATGTTCACCAGTGCTTGTGTTGCAAAATTACTTTATTAACTCTGGTAAATTATTTCTTCTCAGTAATGAAGCTAGAGACAGGGAAAGAGAAAAGATGAGAAAAACAGGAAGCAAAGGAGTGCTACTATGTGTTGCAATTAGAGAGAGAAGGGACTCAGATGTCTGCTGAGAGCACTGGAATTATGGCCACTGACACCAGCAAACCACTGGGACACCATCAGTGAATCCTGTTCTTAGAATAGTTTTGGAGTCTGCCTTGTTTCTTCTTCTGCCTCCAAATAATAACAGGCCAGAAACTGGTAAAAATCTAGCACAGATGTCCTTGGCAATCTAATGACGAAGGTATACCTGACAGGCCCAACATAAGGGCTTGTATTTTTTGGTAATGTAGCCTTCCCTTCCCTTCCCTTCCCTTCCCTTCCCTTCCCTTCCCTTCCCTTCCCTTCCC
>VZRH01002026.1:285466-336288 GCA_013397555.1 Urocynchramus pylzowi
TTCCCTTCCCTCCCCTTCCCTTGTCAATATTTGAAGTGCACATTCAGTTCAGAGCTCCAGCAATGCCACACCTGTCCCACAGTCAGTCAATCCTCTGCCTTTGCTCCTAGCTGCTGCTGGGAAAGGGGGGACATAAATCTTCCTCTCCAAGAGAACATGCTGAACAATAAATATCAGGGCTTGGAAGCAGGATGGGGGTTCCTCAAAGCAAGGTGAAATATTGTCTTCCCATTATGGCTGCACCAATTCAATCTGGGTTTGAAGGTAATGAAAGTGTTTCACTCGTTTAATCAGATACTGATCGATGGCTGTAATATACTATGTCAACAATTTCTACGAGGGAATAAGGGTTGACTGAAATAAATCAGACTCCAGCAGACACAGTTAGAAGTAAAAATTACATCAATATACTAGATGTTTGATTCTGGTGTTGTGCCAGAATTGTCCATCATTCAGTTTCAGTACTGCTGAATGTTTTGATTCTCAAATCCAGTATCATGCATTTGCAAGAGGTAATAACATCTCACTTTTCCTCCCATAGTGTAATTGTACTTAAAACCCCTTAAGATGGCCTTGTTTTCCATGCTCACTAGAAAGCACAAGATGTTAAACACAAACTCTTTTCTTTTAGGAGTAAAATTTCAGTGTGTTTCAGTTGCATTCAAGTAATGTGAGTTCAGTTCTTGGCTCTATCATATCTTTCAGGGGTAAGTCTTTTTCCATTTATTGGAAAATAAATGTTGTCTATCAACCAAGTTTGTGTAACTAAGTCACCCTTCTGTTTCACCCTTTGTCTACATGAGGAACTTTTTACATGAAGCTGCATGTGTGGACACATCTAACATACTGCAGTTCAGTTCTTTTGCTCTTAAGGATTACTTTATTGCTATAAATAGCAATACCCTCAGTGTTTGGAATGCAAATTTAGTGAGAAATGATGCAAATAGTAACACCAATCTAGCTCTGCACTTGAGTTGTGGAACAAATAGTTTTACAAAAACTTTACATATTCAGATACTTTATGAAATTACTTTATGAAAATAGATTTATTAAAATAATTATGGAATTATAGAGTTCTATAATTCCTAATCATAGAATCATAGAGTAGTTTGGGTTAGAAGGAACCTGTAAAGGTCATCTAGTTCAAGCCTCCTGCCATGAGAACTAAACACTCATTTTTGAGTTCAATAAAGAGTAGTTGGCTACTTCAAAATAGAGTTCTTTCCAATAATGCTATTAAGGAGATAAACTTTTACAAATAAGCATGAGTAACTGTATTTCATGAATTAGTTCTTTCAGTTCTGTGAGCTTATAATTATTTTCTAAACTGAAATATTAACTGTGAAACTTAAGCTTTACTTTGTAATATTTGGATGCACACATCTTGCATTTAAGCTAAGGCAGGTGAAGTTTGAAGCACAAGCAGTCCTCTCCCTGAGCTTGGTGGATCAAACTAGATGAGAATCTCAGTGGAAGAACTAAGCAGCTGATTTAGTCTTAACTTCATTCAAAAACCTTAACAAAACCACAAATTCCTGCATTTCAGAATATCTCAACTGTCTGTGAGCTACAATACAGTGGTACTGTAAAAACTTTAGTTCTTGCATTACTCACAAAATTGTTTTGATTTCATTATTATTCTGCAGCTAAAGAGAAGAGTTAACAGGAAAATAACAACCAGCTGTCAATAGCACATTTGGCTGATTTCTTCTGTGTAAAAATGTAAGGAGTGTAAAATACAGGGGTATGAATCTTGTATCCAATTATTTATGAGATAAAGGAGTCCCTAGGAAGCCCAGAAACAGCCCTGAATGTCAGCAATTTCACTTGCCATGACTATTTCTATCTGAAAATGGTCCCTAAGGTTTTCTGCAGTGCTACCTCTGGGGATGGATGTAATTGAAGTGCCATCAGAACTGCCTTACCCTAGGAAGAATCACAAGATCATAGATTATGCTGAGTTGGAAGGAACCCATCAGGATCATCAAGACCAACTCCTGGTCCTCCCAACAGGACACCCCAAGAGTCACACCATGTGTCTGACAGTGTTGTCCAAACACTTCTTGAGCTGTCAAGTTTGGTGCTGTCACCACTTCCCTGGGTGTGAGCCTGTTCCAGTGCTCAACCATCCTCCAGGTGAAAAACCTTTTCCTACCCCATTTGCAGCTGGGTTCTGTGATGAATCCAGCTTTGGGAATGTATCCAGCACTGTTTGGTTCTGGGCTCCTGCTCAGCCCCTCTCCTGCCTCCTCCCTGTGTGAGTCCCCACCTGATCACACTAGAGGTGAGAATAATTTCCCCTACAATTTTCAGGGATCAAAGATGTCAGAAATCATTGTCCCAAACTGAAGAGATATAACAAATATTATCAGCTTCAAAAATCCATTAACATTGTCTTGACTGAGTAATTTTCACATATTGTAGCATTAGACATCATTGTCCAGCTTTGTTAGGGAGATCAGATAATTGTAAAAAGGCTGTAGGAAAATTCTCTATGCACAGGTAAGTGAACAAGAAAGCATCATTGAGAGCAATTAATTGGAAACTATCACTGTTACAGACTTCATATCTGAAGTAATGAAAAAGCTTTCCTAATGCAGAATGAGATGAATTAATCATCTCATTCTCAATATTATGCTGACCATACCAAGTATCTTTCAAATGCAAATGAAATCCAGATCTGACATATTCAGAATATTAAATAAACTACAAAGAAAATCGATGTGCTACTTAAATGCTCAACATGACAAATCTCCTTTGAGCCATGTATCTTGCAGCATTCATTTATCTGGTTTTAAAAGTTTCCCCAAGATCTGAGCTTCTTTCTTTTGCTTCCAGGGAAGTTCTCAACAAGGAAGACCTCCTTGTAATCCTCTTGTTCTGACAGCTCACTGCCTGTAGCTACTATGAGTTTTACAACCTCAATCTGATTGTAGATTGCAGGGAAAATGGACATGCAAGTACCAAAGTGCTTATATGAACACCTTAATTAATGGGATTCTCCTCTTGAAGATGACTGGCTGTTCAATCCAAATCTATTCAGGTATTTTCCAGCAAAAATCCATCAACACAAATGTCTGTGTCTGTGACTCTGCAGGTTCTTATCACTCTAAATGTCACCTGTGTGTCTTTAGCTTTGTGCAGTGGTTGGGTGGCTTTGGGGTGGGACTGGTGTTATGTGGAAAGCAGCAAGCCCCAGGTCAGGGCAAGACAGATCCATGTCCTTGCAGATCAGCACTCTGTGTTAGCTGCACAGGCCAGCTACAGGAGCTCTGATGCAGCAGCAACGCTACAGGATGTTTGGGATACTGCCTGGGGTTTCTGGTGGGTTTTGCTTGCTGTTTGTTTAAATGGCTTTTAGAAATAATGCATCTTTGCATTAAGTTAGGAATAGTTGTGTTTTCCCCGTTTTTTTCCCCAGACATCTCCCTGTGGGCAAAAAAACCTGTCTGGTTTGTTGACATAAATTCAAGATAGAATTGGGTTTGCACTATGTCCCGACTAATCGAATTCCTAGTGGTTCTGCAAATCGGTAGAAGCACAAGGCCATGGTAAAGAATGATCTTCAACTGAAAAAAAAAAAAATTAAACAGAATAAACTTTTTGTTTTGCAACAAAAAAATGGGCTTTGACTGTGAGTGGATTATATGCACTGTTAATTTGCATCCATATGAGACACCAATGAAAGAAATTTATGTTGGTAGATCAGGCCCCCAAATATCAATATTTGTTTGGCTGCCAGAGAAAAGCAAATAATAGCAGCCAAAGGGGATGCATTTCTTGAATTACAGCACTTTTCATTAGCTAATCCCCAGGGGGATTCCTCTGGATGTGGAGAAATGCTAACTGTGATTACATGAGAGCAGGGAATCAGAGAGAATAAGCCTTTATGAACCCAAAAGAATGTCAACACCTGGATATCCAAACAAATGCCATGCCTCTGCCCCTTTTCAGATCCAGAGGGCCATTTCCAAATCAGAGAGGAAATAATGTATGATGGTACTAAAACCTTTCCCTTGAACCATAATTAATTCATCTCTGCAATGTATTATTTATAGAACCTCAACACTGTTTTGGTCATCTACTGTCTGTGACTGCCTTGTTCATTTTTCTTTCAGTGGAGTTGTATGTGATTCATTGCAGGCTCTCTGTTGTGTGCTGGGGAGGAAAATGGTGACCCCTGTGAAAGCGTTTATAGATGACACAAGCTCTGTGGTCTTTGCACTGTATGCTATGGGCAAAGAATTCCAGAGTGAAATGGAACGTGATGCTGAACAGGTTGAACCTGACATAATGCTAAAATGTTAGGAGGCTGTGACTGTTGCTAATCCATTTATTGGCAGTATTCCCTCATCCCCAAGTATTATTTACCACATGCAGGCTTGAGGAGAAATCTGAAAGAGGAAGATACAATCTTTCCAAATACTACAGAGGGATCTTTGAGTCATAGGGGAGGGGTGATATGAGGCAATGGTCCGGACAGAGAAGCAAGCAGACAATTGCCATTGCTCAGGGTGAAGGAGTGGAAATGCAGATGGGAAAGAATATTGAGGTGGACTTAAAGACACCATTTTGAGAAGTCCAGAGAAGCTAGTGAAGTGTCTGGAGCACAAGCCTTTTGTGCAATGGCTGAGACAGCTGGGGTTTTTTAGTTGAGAGAAGGGGAGGTTTAAGGGAGACCTTACCACTCCCTACAACTCCCTGCAATGAGGCTGGAGCCGGGTGGGGGTTCAGTCCCTTCTCCCAGGCAACTATCAACAGGATGAGAGAACATAGTCTTAAGCTGCACTAGGAGAGGTTTATGTTGGGCATTGGGCAGCCCATTCCATGTCCAACCAATGGTGGGGGTGGAGTCACCATGCCTGGAGGTGTTTAAGGAAAGCCTGGATGTGGCACTCAGTGCCGTGGTCTGGTTGACAGTCACAGATTGGACTCGGTGATCTCAGAGGACTTTTCCAACCTAATTGATTCTGTAATTCTCTGAAAGGGAACAGCCCTTGTTTCATCAAATCAATTTATATGTCAGAAGGCTACCTGACTCCGACAGAGCATCCCTTTCTTTACATTTCCCACATTTCTCTGCTTTGGGCTGTAACACAAATTTGATGATTAGTGATTCAGTGTTTGTTCAAACACAAGTTGCATCTTTTTTCTGGTTTAGGTAGTTTTATATGTGCATATTTAAATGAAATTATTGATTTTCAATACAGAATAAGAAAATGTGGTTATTTCCCACTCACCTACTGGGTTATTTTGCAGGCTCATTTATAAAGAATATTTCTAATATGCTTTGGGACCAATCCTACTTTGTTTAATATAATGCTCTTCTGTTCAATGGATTCATGTTTCCAAGAGTCAACATGCACTTCAACATAGCAATTTTGTGCCTGTACTTTTATGTTTGTGGCATTAAACAACCATTATAATGTCTCAAAGGATAAGTATTAGACTTTAAATTGAAAATTCAGAACATACACTATTATAGAAAAGGAAATAAATTCCTGAAAAACAAGATATGCACCTTACTGCTTTTTCAAATGCAAAGTTATCCTTAGCCAAAGTAGGAACTAATTGCAGTGAATGGTAGTCGTTTAGAGCATGATAACAGCTATTCTCAGACAAATGTAAATGAAATTTTGGGTTCTTGAATCACCTTCCTGGTCAAGAAACATAGAGAATGCTTATTTAAATACAAATTACTCCTCCTATCATATACTGATGCAAAGCCATGGCTGATAGCACTTGGAGATCTATCATCTGAATCTTCTGGGCACCTTTTCTTTCTTGGGTAAGAAGGATATACAGGATAATGAGTAGTCTAAACAGCTGCAAATTCTGTGTTATGAAATTGTAGGAAGATGTCATTTTAAAATGTGAGTACTCCATTCCACACTGCTGATAGGGCCTTGTTGTCCTGGCCATTCCTTATTCAAAGTGCTTGGTTTCACCAAAAATGAGAGAGGCAGAATTTGTTGCTGTTTATATTCTAAACACACCCTCAGTTCCCAGAAATGTCCATTACACAACATAGCAAAGGAATGATAAGAAAGTCCCTGCTGCATTCAAGGCACCAAGCACTCCAGGAAGAGCTAAGATTTCCTGGCCTCATCAAACCAGAGGAGTGTTATTAAGCAAAGAGGCAGGGAACAAATTTTTTGTCACCTTACTTCAGATGCATGTGCTGAGAATAGTATTTCACACACACCTAATGACTTACAATCACATTTTCAAAGCAATCCCATCCTTATTTTAATAAAATTTGCAGGAATTCTTTCAGTTATTGCATGCACAGGAGTTTTCTTCCTTCACAACAATAATGACCACGTTATGCATTTTCAGCACAGGTACTTCACAAGTTGGAATGAATTGAACGATATATCTATAAAATAGAAATCACCTACTCAGTATAGCACATATTGTTTTTTCTACTGATCAGCTTTTTTTTGTGTTTGTCTACCACTATGCTGTTTTACAGTTAATAGAATTTAACAAAACAAATTTCCCACATCTTCTGAATGAAATCCAGACTGATTTGCTAGACAATGTGCAAAGAAGAAGAGGAGATCTATCAGAATTGTTTGCCTCTTTATTAATGAAGAAAGCAACCTCTAGAATGACTTTTGCTGCATGAGTTCATGTGGATGTGTGCCTTAATACACAGATGGAGGATTTGCCTGAAGGACCCAGCTAGGACACAACAGCTTCTTAATATGTAGTAATTCAAATGCTTCCACTCATCTAGACATAATCTTCATAAAGCAAACAATTGCTGGGCATCTGCAGTGCATTTCTGAACAGCAACCAAACAACCAAACAAAAAATAACTAGGAAAAATTTCCAAATAATGTGTTTTGCTCCTGCACAGGCAGATAGCATCAGATCAGGTTGGGAAACAACATATTTGAACAGTATACAAGAGTCAATCCACCTTGTTTTAAAGACATTTGAAATGATTCATTTTGCTGGGAAGGTTTTATTGACATATTACGTTGTGACATTTTAGTTCATTGTATGTCTCTTTTTTCAGCTGCCAGTGATTTCAGAACAGCACAGTAAAAACAACACTGAGTAAGACTACATTAAGTCTATTCACTCTAAATCACTATTTTTATTTGTTTTGTAAGTTTCCTGAGAAATCAAGTAGTGGGATGAAACTTGTCATGTTTCATTGTTTGGTTTTTTTAAACTATCAGCTAAACACTTTTCTGCTTTTTCTTTTCATGACTAAATAGGTGGGGTTTTTAAAATTCATTAATTCAGCTGATTTTTACTAACTTACATTGCCAAACCAAACAAAACCCAACAATCTCACAGGATTTAAAGCTGGAATTTGATTTGTCAGTACATTGTAAGGAAGATGGAGATATTATGCAGAAAAATTGTGTGATTGAGATGCTCCCAGCCCATAGTCCGACAGTCAGCATCAATAAGTAGAGCTGAAATCTCAACAAGGAACCACAGCTTTTCTGTGGCAAGGAGGTGAGGCTGAATGAGGCCCCCCACTTTCAGCAAAACATGTTTAACACTTGACTTTCTCATTCACCTTCCCCTCTTCCCATTCCTTCCTTTTGCCATCATGTCTAGCTGTATCCAGGTTGACCAAAAGCCTCGCTCATCTCTATCATTTGTGCATTAATTTCTAATTATATTCTGCTTGTTTCTGAAAATGTCCAAATGCATAAAATCATTTCCATGTGTATGTCTGCCAGGAAGGCATATTTTTTTCATTTGTTTATAGCCTGTTAAGAGTTATTCCTGGCATGGTCTGATGCAAAAAGAGAGGTGCACTGTGATCATCCTTTCACAACACGACACAACAGAAGCCCCTGTCCAAAAGGACAAACAGTTCTGTAGCAGATATCAACTTGTATTCTCAAGTTGAATCATCTGCCAAAATCCATGGAAGTCCCAAGGATGAGATCCCACTTTACCCCAAATAATGAGATGGCAAGTGATGAAAGATGAACTTTCTCTGTAGAACAAGATCTCTGGGGAATTGTGTAAATCACTGTAGGAATTAGCTTAACCTGGGACAGTCCTGGCTGAATGGCATGCAGAATCCACCTTCGAGCCAAACCAGAGCATGAAATACCAAAAAGGTTCTGAGTTTTCATACATAAAAATTGATTAATTAAACTTGTTAGCTTTAATGGAAATAAGGAGTAATTCTACTTGCATTCTCAAGTTTGCCCCATCCTCTTTGTCCTCTTGCTTTTTCCCCTGAAGCTTAAGCAAATTTCATTTGTATTCCTGGAAAATCTTTGACATTATGCATCACTCTCCAGTGATCACAGATCAATAGATGTTCCCTGGTCCAAGTCCCCACATTTTCATGTCCGTGTCATTATAACACTTTGATTTCTGTGCATTTTTTGGTGCCAGCTCTTGCTCAAAAACAATTCATACATCTTCATCTTGGCCAGCTGAATTCTGCACCTGCACATGGGTGCTAGTTAACATCAATATCAATTTCCATCCCTCATTAAGGATACTGAATGACATGGGAATGCTGCACCAGCATCACATTTCATATTTTCCTAAGAGATTATTTTGTTATAAGAAAGCTTTTTTTTTTTTTTCTTTTCTCAGTAACAGCTGCCAACCATCCATTTGCAATGATTGTTTTAAGTGTCTTCTAACCCATCTTACTTGGTAACACCGTCCTGTTTCCCAGCTAGGTGATCCCCAAAGCACTCCCTGGATGAGGGCAATCATGACAACAGCTTTCACCTGGTACATCTTCCTGTGAGCCCACCTTTTCCCCACTGGACACATGTAATTGCTGCAACAGAAGCCAGTTTTTGTAAGTCACAGTGGTGTCTAGCTCCCCCTTCAGAAGCTGAGCTTCTTTGCTATATTATTCCAGGAGCTAACCTTACATTTTGCCTGCTCACATTTTCAGTCCAACGTCAGTCCCAATGATTTCAAGAGCAGTGAGTCATATTCCATACCAAATCACATTAAATTATCATATCGTGACTCAGAGATGAAAGGGAGTAATTTGCATTTTAGTGGGGTACTGATTTTTCAGACAGCAATTTAGTTGAAAAAGGTCTGTTACTAACTTTCCTTCAACTTTGGTTAAATGATTAGCATATGTAAAAAATTTAGGCACTAGACTGGATCAGGTATTTCCATAGATATTAATATAGATGTAAACATACTCCCTTGAGGTAGTCCATGTTATTGTCCTACAACAATTGTGTTTACAGTGGTTTAGAACAAAAACCTGCCACACTACGTGATGCTGTTTTACCATGCTGCATTTTTGGCATCTGCAACGACATACAGCATCTGTACTATTGAGGTAATCACAAATATTGCCCCAACAACCACAGCCATTTCAACTCCATCTTTCATATATTAAATATAATTCATTTCCTGATCAATATATGCTTTTCCTGGATAGAGCAGAACTTTGGGAATAAAGAGCTCATCAACAGGTTTTGCTACTTATCACCAGTAACTTGGCTGAGCTGTTTGCAGAGCTTACAAAGATGGCGTAGCAAAGGCAAAAGCCTGAACATTTTCAGCTCAAGCATCCATTCCTGGCTGCTGTGCTTTGTGATGTTAACCTATTGCCATATTTCAAAACCTGTGTGTTACATTTAATCACGAAGATGACTCAGGGTCCTTTCTTCTTGGGGCAGCAGTCAAGCGTCTTTTTTCAAGAGAAAAAACAACCTGTGAATTTCAAGACAAAAATGACATATTAAGGCATCCTAAATATCATTAATCATTCAGAAGGTAGGAAAAGCCAGACATTGAAAATGTGACTGTAGATTTTCTCCTCTCCCTGTGCATGTTCTATGTCATTAACTGTGTGATCACATACTTTTCTTAATACAGCACAGTAATTTAATTGAGCTCCCCAGATTACTGCGTGTGTGTGGATATGGTACCAATTACTATTTACTGCGTGCTCCATCTCTCCTGGAAGCATGTGTATTACTCCGGAAATCTGGTCATTTTCTGCAGATCTTCCTGAGCAGGTCTTGTGTGTGCATTTTGGTTGTGTTTAACAGAAGTCCCTACACTTGAAGAAACCTGACAGCAGAAAGAGAAACAGGGGCAATGGCTGGGGAAGAGAAGGAACTACTCCCCATCTTCTCTTTGGCCATATGTTCTGAATGAAGTATATATGGCTGAAGTAGCCCCTAATGGATGCACTTCACCTCTGTGTTTCACCCAGAGCTCTTTGTCCATCCTGTAGTGTCACAAGACTGTCATGAGGACAGGGTGACAGGGAACTCATGGAAGACAAATGTACTGGCAGACTCAAAGTCTATCTGTACTTCATGTCTATCACTACATAAAAGCAAGCAGGGAAATGTCTTATTTGTACAGCTCACAAGTGGCACATGGGGTGACTAGAGAACAGCCAGTCTGAAAACCTGCTTTGGACAGCATCTCACCTCTGTGTGATCCTGGTTTACAGAGGAAGAGACATGGTTTAGTTTTAAAGCCCCAAACTAGAGAGCATTGTTCAGCCACACTTTGCTGACAGCACTGTGTAAAACTGCTCTGTGCATCCTGCCTGTGCAAAGGTGCCAGGGGTCAGGGTGAGGGATCCATGAGGGAGAAAAGGCTGCAAGGGAATTCTGTCAGGAATAGAAATTAACTATTTACTGCTCTGATGGTTGCACTGCTTCTTTGACAATGTGTTTAATTCCATTTGAATGTTGTTTCAAGTAATCAAGACTAAATTGTTGAAAGAATGCTCTTATGATCTCTGAATTGGGGAAAGAACCTGTTCATCTTCTTATCAGCATTGTCTTGGCCTGTTAGTTTGTGACTTCCTACCAGAAAATAAGTGGCCAATCTCTAAACCACTCTGTGGAGCAAATTCAGGCTTTTAGAGGTGTAGTTCAGCAGGGGACATAAGTTATATAGTTCATAAGACTCATAAGAGTCTTATGAAACAATCCCAGGCAAGCAAAATGAAATCCAACATAATAAACCAAGCCAATTGCTTTCCTATCAGTCCCTGCAGGTCTGGCCATGGTTTCTCACAGGCTCCATCTCAAATTCCTCTCCTGCCATGTCCTTTCCCATCTCCATTGCTTCTTCCTGAGCTCAGAACAGATCCTCACTGTGCAAGTCCCTAGAGTTTGCTCCCTTATCTCTTTCTGGTTTAGACAGGCTTCCCATGCTGTGGTGCGTTGAATTCTCTTCAGCATCAATAATTAATGAAAACATTATTTCTACTTTAGATTCTTACTGTGTCACTACTGGATTCAAATGGGAATTATGAAATATCTGTAATAGATGTCGATTTGCTAGCAATGATGAAAACTGTGGAAACATTAGAAGTGATTGAGAAAGCAGTGTAATTATATGAAAGTCCATGCACATGAACCTTTCGATTTTTTTCATAATAATGGTTAACAGTTAATGGCATATCAACATTTTCAATAGTAATTGTATCTTTGTAGTTGTAAGCAACCACCAGAATCTTCTGTGATGGAAACAGCAGGGAAAAAATGGATAACTTTTTTAATAAAGGATTTCTGTTCTTAGGAGTGCTGTATTAAATATACTGTGCTCAATACAAATAGTGTTGACCATGAAATCAGCAATAAAGCCACAGCATATGTAATTGCTAATAGATGGTTCTAATTTTATTGTGTTGGCTATTCTCACTTGTATTCAGAAGCTTCTAACACTTCATCCTGCTCTCCTGAGTGTCCCTCTTTGCAGGATTACAAGATAAAATGACTGTATTATTACTTTGTTACCCTTTTCCAAAACACTGTAGCTGCATTGTAATTCATAAATGTTTTATTATGGACACGTGAAACATCTACCTGTTAGTCTGATCCTCTTGAGTAGGCTTCCAGCACCTCCTCTTCAGCAGCCTTTGTCTTCATGCTTTGAAAGACTGATTTTATTAGTTTTGTTTCTTTGAAAACTGTCGAAGAATGCAGCAATTGGCTAAATGGAGAAATTTTCCTTAAGACTCAGAAAACTAGATAGCCACATCCCTTTTGCAGAATATGTCTCTACTTCAGCAGACAGGATACAGAAGCTACTTCAGGCAAAAAGATCAGGGCAGCCCATGCTTGATTTGATTGAAACCTCTCTTACTCCTCCACCTGACATTTACTAGATAGCAAAAGTGGCTCATTTAAACAGATCTCATTTCTGGTCTATACTTACTGGTATATTGTCTCTGTGAATCTCCCTTCAAAGAAATCCTAGCATAATTACCCTGGGAATAACTTCCTCTCCTCTTTATATAAGTTCTTTTACTGTGTTCATCACTGCAATATTTTTGGGGTCCTTTTAAAGAACCTGGATAACTCCTGTAATGTCCTTGCTTTCACCTCCCCTCCTCAGGGAGAGGTGTGCACGCTGAAGCCCTTTGTCTGGAATGCTTCTGAGATATAATGTTGCAAAAATGAATATGAATGTTTGTGTGTTTATAAATTTCTTTTAAACCCCAAGGTCTTTTGTGCACATTGCACAAAAGAAGCGGGAGGTTGTGAGGATTAAAGGAAGGTGAGATTGGGAAAGGATGGGTTCCAAGGAAGAGTATCAAATTTTAGCTCAAATGTTAAAAGAAAGTTTTAATTTATATGCTCCTAAATTTTATGGGTGTTCTCAAGACACATACTCTGGCATCAATTAAAAATACTTCCAGTAATGAATTGTAATTTCCTTTCTACAGTCATTGACCATGAAGGTTTGCAGCTGACAGTGAAGTCATAAAATATGCAACGTATATTTTAAATGTGCATCTATTCACAAAGTTAATTTGTGGCTTAGAGAGCTAAAATCTACATATGATACACTTTAACAAAATTGCCTGGAGAAATAATGCCTCAGAAACATGAATTACATTTTGTGTGGAACATTACTCTTGCAGAGTAGGAAACATTAATATTTAGAAATGTGTAAATGTTGGATTAATTGAAAGAATAACATCCTGTTGACAGACCATCAGCAGTGATATAGCCAGATGCCAGATGAGTTAGGGAGAGAGGAAGCACAAGAACTGCTGCTTTTTAATTCTTTTTGTTGCAATCTTATTCTCACTTCTGTCTTTGAGGCCGTGTTTTCTCGAAACACAGTCTGACATGGAGTGATTTGGCAGTTTTTCTAATGAGAAACGCTGAAGTACAGGTCATTCAGGAAAAGGAGTACCCAGGATTTACGTTGCTTTTCTTTTCTGTCATTAATCAGAAGCAAACTATCAGACTCCTCTCTGAGGGGCAATCAGAGGGACACAGAGAGCAAGGCTTCATGGGGTGACAGGAACAGCCCTGGCCCCTGCTGCCCAGCTTCCAGCTACGAGAGCTGCTTCCCCAGATGGCACTCTCTGTCTCCCTGAAGTGGGAAAAGAAGGTGAACTCTGGAGAGCCACAAAATCAGAGCAGCACTAGGACATCAATCAGCAAAGTTATTTATCCATCCTACAGCACTTTTTGTGCTGCAAGTGGTCCAGCCCAGATCTAAAGGTTTTTAGCAACGATTTGGAGAGGCTTGGGGATTAAGAGGATCTTAATTATGTATGCTGCATTTCTCCAATTGTAATTATTGGAATTCTTTTTGTATTGTGAGTTGCACAAAAGGAAAAAATACTAGTAGAGACCATTGGCTGCAGAGGTCCTTCTTGCTAATGGGAGCTGGCTCTGCCAAGGAAGCCTGACATGTAATTCTTCCCACAATCCAATTAAACTAATTCTTCTCACTCACTGTTAATTATTACTCTTCCAAAGATCAACAACTCTGTTGACTAGAATCTGCTGCTAATTTCCAGCCTAATTTTATCAATTACCATTATTTTATTATTATTAAGGAAAAGTTTCATAAATTAAATAAATGAATTCTTCATGCATTAAGACATTTTAGCTTCAAAGTCAAGCATCTCTGCATCTGGATTAGAAGTCTCAATTTCTAAGGCTGTTTTGTCACCTTGAGAACAAGAGTAGGAGGCTTCCTGGGATTTTCAAAAAGAACTGAGTAACTGAACTCTTTTGCAAATCTCCAGTTTTCCACTAGTTTTTCTTCCTTTTTGATTTTTCTGAAACCAAAATGAAATTTCAAATTTGGCTGTAACGCTATGTACCACCCGGGCAAACAGAGCAATTTCTCAGCTGGTGGGCACAAAGGTTTATCTTCATCCCAGAGTGAGATGTTGAAGCATTTTAAACCTGTCAGATGTGGAGCTAAAGGCTCTTCTTTTGAGTTGCAAAAGCAAGTTTAGAAGCTATGACACTGACAGAGATGTAAATTGACCAAGTATGCAAAGTAAAAGTTTAACAAGACTACACAGGGTACAAAAGCTTATTATTGACTGAGATGCTTCTCAGTCATTATGCATCTCCTGAAGATATGTGTATTCATTGAACCCTTGCCTAACATCTAAATGGGTTAATAGTTTTTTTACACTTTAATGCTGAGCCAGTAAAATAGTGACATTAATATGTACTTTTGAATTACATTAATGTTTGCTATTGCAAATGCTGAAAAATTGGCAGAATGGGATGTAGTTAGTTCTTACAAAACAACAACAACAACAACAAAACACTGAGAGGGAAAAAGAAGCTAAATGGCCTCAGACCATTTTCTCATTTTTTATCAGATGTCAGTACAGAAAAAGCAGCTGATCCCTTAAGTTTAGTGAGTGCCAGGATTATGTCATTCTTCAGTGACCTGCTGTGTTGTGCTAAGATTACTGGCTTTTTTTTCAAAACAGATACACTTCAGATGTCTGCAATTTAAATACATTTGTGCACGACCTGGGTGGGGATGTGCAGGCAGTGCCCATTTTTGAGCATGGAGCAATTTCCTGAGGTTGAATTCTCTGTGAGTGCCAGTAAGCCCTTGCTTCCTGATGTTTAATGTGCAGCAAACACATGGGTAAATCCTTGCATGGTTCACAAGGAGGTAATGTAGCCTGACAGCATCAGATGGGAATTTGGTTCCTACTGCACCTTAGGTGAGATGGGAGGAGAAAGTAGGAACTCTGGCAGGATGGATAAGACCCAATGGGCTCATCCTCCCTAACACCACTTGACCAAAGGCTAGGAATCCAGTCTGAGCCAGGAATCTGGGTACTGCTGCCATCAACAGAGGAAAACAGGTACCAATTCTATGGTGACAGCTCTGAACTGAGCTGATCTCCCTAGGGATGTATTGCTCTTTCTTCTCATTAGAGAGAAAGACCAGGTGGCTCTATCAGAGTACACATTTCCATTTCAGAAAAATGCAGTTGTATGAGGTGGATCCCATCTTTCTTGGTAGCAACAGCTGCTGGGAAGGCAGTGGTCTTTGTTTGTCCTCTGTAGGTAGATCCAGTAGCACAAAGTGGCTCTGGGATCCGTGTGGCAGAGGAGGATGGCTCTCTGCAACAGATCAGATTGATCTCTTGATCCCTACCAAGATCAACAGAGTTGGTTTCTTTGTTTGAAATTAATACCAGAATCCAATTCTAGCCACAAACTCTGTGATAGGTTTTCATCAAGAGCTAAGTCTGAAAATTACTGAAGATGTACGAGTGTCTGTGACCTGTGTTTATTAGGATCACAGGGCAAAACACTGTTACTGGTAGAAAATCTTTAATTACAGTCCTTATTCCATGCTAACTACAAACTGAAACCATTGGGAGTCTTGCAAGGAATTGCAAAATTTCCAAATTAATCTTTCAGACTTGTGAACTTTGACTTGTTAAATGCCACAACTTTATGGACCTACAGACCTACAAATTTCAGTGTATCACTAGGATATGACACCAAGATTATTGATCTCCTCTCACTTTTATTGTCTAAGGTGCAACACAACAATTTAATCAATGAAATTTTTAAAGTTTATTGGTTAAGAGGACAGTAAATCTTTTTTCTCCCTCCCAACTATATTCTACCTTACATTTGTCTTTGTTCACATTCAACCTACCATAAACCACATTTGAAATAAATTACTACACGGCAGATTTATTAGTTTTATTTTACTTATGTTACCAGAGTGAGAAGTCATTGATATTTCATCATTTGGGACCTGGATTTCTTATTTTCTTTTGAACTGCAAATTATTGTCTTTAGAATATTTATTTTCAAAAGGAATTATAGAACATGTGAAGACTACTTAAAAAGTTTTATTTTACTTATATTTGCTTTCCTTTTCCCTTTTCACTTCATAAGGCAGTTTCAATAATGCTTGTTGCATTTGTACAATAATATAAAATTAATTTGTATCTATTCTTTTGTACCACAGATACCAGAAGACCTCTGTGTGATATCAGCTTGTATTGTATCAGATGCATCTTATTTGAGATGCTTTAAAATGAAAGGGTGAAATACATACTATTCATTTTACCTATAAGGTTCAATGAAGATTAATAAATTTCCAATGTAAGTGCAATGTATTTAAATACATAATTCACGTGCATTACTGCAGAAACTTCTGCCAAGTCCTTCTAAATGATTTTAATTATTTCTTAAAAAAGAATTTTAAAATTTTTGTTCTGGCAGGAATTAGTCAATTTCTCATTCAGAAGTCACATCACTTCAGGTTGTGTCCAAATTAACCGGGCTGAAATTGAAGAAATTAAAATTTAGTGATGACTGAATATCAAGGTATCAGAAAGACCTGTAGCAAGACTGCTTTGAGCAGTCTGGTTTAGTGGAAGGTGTCCCTGCATGTGGAAGCTGGGCTGGAACTAGATGATCCTTAAGGTCCCTTCCAAATCCAAACCATTCTAGGACTTTCTCTTCCCAACGAACAGTGCAAGGCTTGAGAGAATATTTTAGAAAGCTTGGCTGATTTGAGGGTAACACCATTTCCAGGTCTTGATTGCAGCACTCAGCTGGGTCCTGAGGCTTCACTTTGCTCACATAAAGCAAGGAAGTCTGGAAGATATTTAGTAACTTAAAATTGAGGCCATAATGAAAAGTACTTTAGCTTGCATTCTCCAAATCTCTGTGCCACCCTTCCAGAATAAGCAGCAGAATATGCATCCCACCAGAGACTTGTAATTGGTGGGATGAAGATGTCTGTGCTCCCTGCCTGGGAAGGGTCCCAGTCTGATGGCTCAGGACATGACTGGATTCCAGGGCTGGTTTTCCCCAGGTGAACGTCTGCTTCTAAAAAATGTCCTGTGGTGACAACAGCAACAGCATGACTTACCACTCCTCCTGCCACACACCCTTTCTTTCATCAGGGGGAGAAAAAACCACTTCATTCAGCTTTTCATCTATTATTCTCCCAGAATCATGCCTGAAGCCAGCTGCACACTTGACCTGTGTTTATCCAATACAGTCTTTACTACTGTCCCTATCCTTGCTTGAGGACAAAGGAAGACCAATAAAGTGCCAATCTCATGATGGGCACTTTATAGCCACTGCTGCTTGCTCTGCAGTTCTTAATATAAATGGCTTCAGGAAGAGTGGATGCCTTCTTGTTTGAGCTTCTCTCATTAAAAAACCCATAAGAAACAGCTGAGCAAATACCACATTCCAATTTGAAAGCTGTGGAGACCAACTTGAGAAAGATAATGAGGACCTCAAAATGTTCAGCTGCAGCTTTTTTTTTTTTTTTTTTTGGATTAAAGCTGTAGCTGCCTGGCTGACAGAGAGCAGACAGCAATAAGGCAGATGCTGCCCTGCCTCCCATATGTCCACTGCACAAAATTAAATCCCAGCTCCAGTCAGTTAGCACTGAATGGTGAGAAATCCTGTCCATTGGAGTCCCAGCAGTCCAGCTTGTTTGCCCAGCAGCTCTCTCCTGGGTGTGCTGCACCTGCTGGCAGGCAGCCTGCTGCAGCAGCCATGCAATGGCACTGTTTGTACCCAAAAACGAGGTGTGAGAAACAGCCCTGGGAAAGCAGGGGAGGAGCAAAGCATCTCTCCTTAAATCCCGTGAAATTCTTGGGCTTATGTGCTCCGGTGTGGTTCAGGGAGGACGATTTCTCTTTTTCTGTTTGAACAAAAATCATTGAATGGAACATAAAAAGAGAAGTTTGGGAGCCTTAGGACATGTTTGATGGTTGTACACATTCATAATAGAGCAACAGAGTAGTTGCTTAAGGGAGTGTTTTATACCCACCCCTGACAAGCTGCAAAACACGGCACAAAAGCCTCCAAAGAGACATCAGCTAATAATAAAATTGCTAACTATAATCACACAGCAAGAGGAATGGAATTATTTTCTTTCACAATATTAAATATTTTTTTTCAAAGGCTCCTTCCTGCAGGGAGTAGCATTTCCACAGGCATTTGGAAGAAAGTGCCTGCATTTGCTGCTGATGTAGGCAGGGACAATACTGCCTGCAAACACCAGGATCATCAGAAAAAGCAGGAGAACAGGAGCTGGGAATGTTCAAGCAGGTTAAAGTCAAGTCCCTTTGATGACATTTTTACAAGACTACTCCCCAGATGGAGTGACTTGAACTTCTGCTGCTATTATTAAAATGTGGGAATATTTTTTCTCTTTCACTTCAAGTACCCATCACTGGATGTATAAATGCTGTAAATATTGTGTCTATGAAACGCTTTTTGACAGCCTTTTAATTATAATAATTAAAATCAGTTTACAAAGTCAGATGAAAAGAAGGCTGAGTTAGCTTGGCCTGTGACTTTGCCTGCTTAGAGGTTCCTGGTGACAGAGATGGTAATAGTTTTTGACTGAAAAAGTCTTAGCTCTACAGCAGCCCCAACCACAACCTGATGGAGTGTTTTGTGTCTGCAGAAAATTCCAACTATGTTTTCATACCCATGTATGTGTATGAAAATTCCAATTATGTTTTCATACCCATGATAATATAAATTACCTCAAGCTTTGAATAAAATACAGTAGCTGGTCTATCTGTTTAAATGATTAAGCAAAGAGCCAGGGACAAATCTCTCCTGTCATTTCTGGATCTGCTTGCTGTGCCAAGTACACAAAGAAAGCATGAAGACATCAGTATGAGGTGCATTTTCAGTCAGGGAGCTTTTAGGGAAATTACAGGGTTCTGCAGAATTTCATTCCCCATTAGGACTGTCTAGTGTTAAAGTGGAAAAGGAAAGATCTCTTATACCTTTTCCCCTTTGAGAATCTGCATGCTATGTTTAGGCAGAATGTTATATCTAATTGAGAATAATTATTCTATGAAACCAAGGATGACATTTCTTTTTTTTTTTTTTTTCTTTTTGGTGGCAATTCAGTTTTAATCTACCATTAATATGTACAAAGCAGAGAATTGCTGTGACATTTGTGGATAGTTTAAAACACTGAGAGGTCACTTGTTATGACCCACAGAACAATAATAAACAAAGGAACAGATTTTACTTGACTAAACCTTCATCTCTAAGCCCAAAGTAAGAAGATTTTCTTTGCCAAAATATGGCACTGCAGGGGTTAGGCTCTGCTTTAGTAGAGTCCACTTCCTTTGCCAGATAATGTTGGACTGAACAGATATTCTGTGGGTGCATTTCAGATACCTGTGAATTAAAAGAAAAAGAGTATTTTAACATTTTGTATTTTCTTGTTTATCTACTTCAAGCAGGTCAGTGTACATGACCTTTTAAGCCAGAGAAGACAAAAGACTTGCAGGATTTTCCCACATGCCTGGAGAGGCTCACCAGTCCTTGCAAGGTGCCTCAGCAAAGACTGCACCACTTAGACAGGGAAAATCTGCACAAAAAGAGCTTATAAAGCTAAACTGCTATGTCTACCTGGGTCAACATCCACTGTTTGATGCATTAGGACTTTAATTTTAATCATTTCTCATTTGAGAATAACTTGGTAATTAAAAAAAATAAACCCAAAGAGAACATGGAGGGAGGGAAAGAATGATCTTGTGCTCTATTATTTGCAAGTCATGTGCCCTGATCTTACTCATATGACCACAGAAAACATTCTAGCAATAGTGCCCTGTTCTTTTTTTTTTTTTAATGTCTGTGCCTTCATACGGTATATATTCTTCCCCTCTTTCTGGTTCCTCCCCAAACACAGCTGTAAAAAACTCTCCATAAAGTACTCTGTAATTTACTGCTTCTGAACTCTTTATTACCTTCTAAACTCTTACACCCAGTTGTAGTGAGATGTTCCTGTACCAGGAACTCAGAGAGAGGCTTCTAAGGCTCTCACTCAGCTGGTCCTGGGCTGAGGATTTATAGAGTTGCTTTTTCAGTGCAGCTTCCAAAGCTGAGCTTGGAGCAGCACTCTGATATGGCCGAAGGATGCTTTGCTCCTCCTGCCAGAGCCTATCTAACACAGGGAGAAAAAATCCAGATGAAAGCCATCCTAGCTGAAAGCTCTCTCTCCCTGACTGTTAGCATACAGTTTACATGCACAGTTGAGGTACTGAGGGAATTAGCAAAGGTCACAAAGCTGACATTACCTCGTGCCTCTTACAGTGGGCCTGTCTCATCTATTAATACTCCTTATCAGCCAAAAGAATCCCTTACTTTTAAGTCTGTGCCTGTAAGCAGGATGGAGGTGAGGCAGATGCTGTCCAGCTTACTGTGTTACTGAGTGCCAGCTGACCCACAGCCCACAGTTGAGGAAGAGTTTGACTGTGCCATGACATTAAAACTGTGACATGATCAGCTGTTACTCAGGCTGAGTGTTAGCATCCTGCTCTCAGCAGTGCAGCTCAGTAATGCACTCAGAGCTTCAATGTGCTGTGTGAGCTCAGCATGTGGAGGCTGCTCCAAGGGCAACTTCCACATCTACTGGGAAAAATCAGAGTCCTTGAAGATGAAAAGCTTCAGCTCAGAGCAGGACGTTGTTGTGTTCTACGTACAGTCCTCACTAGTATTCCCATACTATTCAGTCTCCTCAGATTTCAATTAAAGTATTTTCAGGGCCTAGTTTGCTTCTCACACACCAGCCCTGAGCTTCAACACTTGCTCAAAGGCTGTACTTTGGCCCCTGACCCTGGTAAGCCCCGTCCAGCACGGAGGGCACAGCTGGTGAGAGGCGTACGCACATCCGCGCTCTGCAGCGGCGGGGCGAGGTCAGGCAGAACCACAGGGCACAGAATGTGCCTCCTCCTGGAAATACACATCCTCCCGCTCCCCAGCCATGGCAAAGGATTCAGCTCTCAAGTGAGAAGCCTCCTGAAGAAGAAGAGGCCTGCAGGAAATATTTTTCAAGGATCAAGGAGCATTTTTCCAGCTCCTAAACACCAGAGAACCTCTCCTTCGAGTTTTCAGTGAAATTCTCTTTCAAAAAATAAGACCCGAGTCTGGATTGTTTTCCAAAGGCAAAATGGGCTAAAAAAAGCTCCTGCAACAGGAAGAATTTTCACTCTGCATGACAGCTTGACTAATCTTGGCAGGTGCATCTATCAGCTTTTAGCTGCAGAGCTAATGGCCCTACAGACAGACAGGTAGGAAAAGGGCTTTTATCAATGCCTGTGGCTTTGAAGTCAGGTTTCAGATCAGCAGTTACTGACAAACATTTTGCTTGATGGAGAAATGTATCATTATTTTTGTATTTCTAACCAGAAAAAACAAATCCTGGGAGCTTTTTTCCTGGTCTTTGTAAAGTCCTCATGAAACACTGGGGTGTCCCTTACCTCTGTAGGCTGTCTCTCCTGCATGCTAAAAACCTTTTGCAAGCAAAACAGCTCAGTTAAATCAATGAGTGCTGCCTGAATGAGGATCTGGCCTTGTTGGTGTTAAGCTGAGTGGAAAGACCTTTAGATGATTGATTTCCCAAACCTCTCAGCACTGGAGTATCCTGTTCCTGAATATCCCCTGCTCAGCCAGAAGGCAATTATGTGCAATCTCATCAGTGGTGAATGGGAGGAAATATCTCCCTCATGGTGCAACATGTGATAATGATGCTCACTCAGGATACGTGCCTTGTCCACTGCTGTTGCTCCAGATGGAGGTTTATGATTTTGTGAGGTGTTCCTCAGCAGTGCCATTATCTAGCAAATACCTTCCCACCATATATGAGGTCTCTTTGTGTCATCCTTCAAACTGGTTCATCCTGAATTTCATTTTATTCACTCCAAGATCACTTGATATTTAACATTTTGCTTTGATTGTTGACAGTCATCTTACCCTGCAGAGCTGGAGGATAACTTGCAGATATTCCCTGGCAAAGAGAAGTACAAGGGAAATGTCAGTTTCCTTCCTCTGCAAAAATTGCCTTGGAAGGATGGTGGAGAATGAACTCAAAAGTGCAAGGAATCAGCAACTAGGACCTGTAGTGCTGCTGCAAATGCAGTTTTTTGTTTCTGTTTGTGCATCAAAGGCTGCCTTGGTTTGAGCAGTTCCCCAAGAAATCTTTGTAGTGCTGGCCACTTGAATGCATGTGCTGGTTTTTTTGTGTGAGAAAACAGGTACAGAAAAAGCTTTCAGAGGGGCAGAGGATCACACAGAAGCTGTGTCACAGCTGGCCCAGGCCACTGTGGTTGATGCTGGTTGGATACACATTTCCAGCTCTCTCCACAGGGGCTCTTACTGCCAGAACTGCAGATGAACTCCCTGGTTTACTTCCCACCAGTGCTCTAAAGGTCTCTGTCAGAGGTGTTTTCTGCTCCTGCTTGCCACTCCACAGCAGAAAAGGAGATGTCAGTGATGCTCTGGAGCTGTCTGTCTAGATCAGCCTAGGCACTGCAGAGCTGCTGAGAGACTCTGAGCTCCTCTTGACCCTTCCCAGGACAATGGATTTCCCCACTCTTACTGGTACATTATTTCCCACTGCCAGGAGGAACCTGATTTCTCTCCAAAAATATGAGAGAGGGATTTTTAACCCAACTGGCTGCTAGAGAAGATCTATTTCTCAGGAGATTATTCTGCTACAAGCAAGGATCACAGGCTGCTTGTCCATCACTGGGTCAGCAGGAGCCATTCCAAGGTCTCACATTTGACACTGAACAGAGCAGATGGTCCAAGGGGTATGGCAGCAGCAAGTGGTGGTTGAAAGACCAGGAGGGGTAAGAGGAGAGGACAGGCAAAGTGTGGGTTGAAGAGGGTGCTTTCTGGGACATGAGAGAGAGAGCAATGACTTTTCAGAAAAATTTTTCCAGCACCGTTGGTTTATTTAGGAAGCCCACATTGCCTGACCTCTGGCTTGGTAAAACTCAGTGGATTTTTTTCCTCCTCTTGCAAGGTCTTCTTTGCTGTAACTGGGGTAGCAAAGCTGAGTGTTCATCAGTACATAGGGCTGGAACATCAGAATGACTTCTGTCTCCACAGAGTCAAATATATACTGCTGTCAGTACTAAGCTTCCTTCAAAAATTGGAATTGTTTTGAAAGTAGTGATAACAAAGAAGAAATTCTTGGCTTTATAAAACTCCTCTCTACCTTCACTGTGAAGGATCACTTGAGGCTGTTTTTTATTTGGATGAGAGGAAGACTTTGCCATTGCTTATACCTTCTCCTTCAGTATGGTAGTCCTGCTTCAAACTTTCTTACTCTGCAAACAAGAGTAAGAGCAGAAACAACAGGTGCTTCTATCTGCTTTGTGTAACTGACCTCCATCAGAAATGTCCTCCTTATCCAGTCCCTGATCTTTGGAAGTTATACACCATCATTCCAAGGCAACAACTTCTCTCATGACATTAACAAAGTCTGTATTAAATATTCAGTGTGGCTCAAGACATTTTAATAATTAAGCATGAAAGGCTAGAAAAAAAGGCTAATGCTATTGGTACTTTTCCCAGCAATCAGGATTGCCAAATGGAAGAGTTCTGTGGCAGGAAGATGATTCCTCTTTTCCTTGGTCAGCAGAAGCTGTCAGAGAAGCTGTACATGGGGCTGGTAACCAGCCCACTTCTGCCAAGTGATCCATGCTGCTTCACCCTGCACAGCGTTCAGAGAAAGAAATCAAAGCCTCCCTGCTTCCAGCTGTGTCCCAAGGGCAGATCTACCCAGCCTCTCAAGATGAGTGGAAGCTCAGCACACTCAGATGTGTGTAGATCAGCATCTCCCTACCAGACATGCAGTCTGAGCTGGGCTTATATGTTTTGCTTCACCAAGTGATTTACTGGGCTGAAGGCAGAGCCTGCAGCATGGGTTTCATATGAACATCCACTCCCCAACAGCCTTCTGCAGTCTTGGTGGTGTTGATAGCTTCCTTGTGTCCTCCTGCAGTTTCTTAGGCCTGCACTTCTCACCCTGTATCTCCTCTGTTCCTGTGTGTTGCTCTGGAAGTAAAGGAGAGACACCAAGGCTCAGACCCATGTTTCCATAGGCAGAGAGAATATCTTGCTTGGCAAGTTGGTTCCCATTGTTCAGAGTGTGTTTTACTTTACCAACAAGCTATACATTTGGCAGACACACTGGAGCTGGGATGCCTGTGAGTAGCTTTCAATAAACCCTGTTTTTGCAACATTAACACTATTTCAATTGCCAATACATTTTGGAAACCACGCCTAATACATTGGCATGGTTTCCAAAGCATTGTCATGAGAGGAAGAAAAGAGGTAGATGATATTTACACTAGAGCTGGGCCCCATGTGCCATATTCTCATCATTGTGGTCCATTTTCCACATAGGACACTAAGTGGAGTATGTGCTTATTCCTCATTTCCTTTTTATAGCTAGACTTGAGCCCCATGGTTGGAGGTGTCTTTGCTACTACTTTACAAATGTCACACATCATAGCTGGTGTAACCCACTCCTCCTTCTGTCATGCCCATCTCTGGGAAGAGTCTGTGTCTCTTCCAAGTGGGCAGCTGAAGAGAGCAGTGAGCTCCCACCATCAATAGCTCCTTTAATGGCTGGGAGCTTCCCCACCTCTCCTTGCGCTTCATGTGGCATAGTCCCCACCAATCCTGGTGCCCTCCACTGTACTTGCTCCAGTGTGGAAACGTCTTTTTCATTCTGGGGAGCCCTGAACTGGACCCAGTGCTCCAAGTGTGGCCACACTGGGAAGGAATAGAGACGAAGGATCACTGTCTTGGATGTTGAGAGGCTTACTTTAGTAAAACAAGTGATCCTCTCACCAGATCCAGCCACATCATCCCTACTGAGCCTGCATGCAAACTATATTAGTCTTAGCCTTGCTGCCCTCACAAGATTCTTGTTTTAGCACCCCCTAAACCCAGAAAAGAAATTAAAGAGAAGAAAGACTATTCACCATTGAAACTGTTGGCACTGCAACAAAGTGCCAGCTTAGTCCAGCAATGGGCTTGATGAGCACCCAGCAGGGTCCCAGTGGCAAAAGTCCCTGGAAACACAGAGTCTCCTCATGCTCCCAGGGGAAAGCTGTGGAGCCCAGAGCACAGGGCCTCCGAGCCTCTCTGGACCTACTGCAACCCCTAAAAGCATCAGGCAGTGTCTCAGGCCTGCTCTAGCCTAAGGGCTGAGTGACTACACAGATTTCAGCTGTCCCTGGTGCAAAACCTATCACTCTTCCTTATGTGCATATAATAAATGACCTGAGATTAGGACAGATTTCCTCTAAACTGCCACATTGCAACTATGACCAATCTGACTGTCTAAAATAATAAATGACAATTTAACTCCATTCATTACAGGCATTGTCACAGCTACTTCAGTGCAAAGTTGTGATTATGTTATGGTGTAATGAAGCATGCTCCAGCTTGCTAACAGCATGCTTCATGCTGAGAAGAGTTAGTCTCTGGTAATTATCCTATTTTTCTTATCTCTGTGAGTCATAGAAAAAAACAGAACAAGGGGTAAGTGAGGATTTTTGGTTAAGACAGTGTTAGGTTGCCTTTTTTCAGGCCAAACCTGCTGAGCCATGAAGGATGTACAAATCCTTGGCAGACATAGCTCTAAATCAATTCTATGAGCAGTTGCTTGGTCACTTTTATCTGCTTGTTTTATCCTTTGGTAATCAATAGCTTTAGCTTTGATCTGACAGTAAGATTCAGAAATCACTTTCCCCTACCTAAAACTACTATTTTGAATTGCAGATTATTTAAAAATGTGAAAGGATATAAAGTAAACCAAGCCCCTCAATATTGAAGAAAGAATCCTCTTTTACCCAGCTCATGTATTTAACCTGAAGTATGTAATTTAAAAAAATTCTGAGCATGATACAAAGCAACACATTAATTAAGTTAATTCTATTCTGTGATTTGAAGTTGTCTTAACCAATCATGCTAAAGCCACAGAGAAGTTGAGGTACCTGAAAGTCAGTGAGAAGTTTCTATGTCTCTAGTACATCTGTGTTTGCCAGATCTGTCTCTGTTGAGATCAGTTTTTCTTCACCAAGGGTCACTTGCTGTGCCAAGTCTGGAAAATTAAAAGGTCTGTCATTAAAGATATATAGCCAGTTGTGTGAGAGTTTATTTGACTGGAAATGAACATTTAAGTTCATTTTGAGGCCTCTTATTATCTGTGTCACAAAAATTGCTAAAAGGACTTCAAATGGTGGTATTTCTACTGATGGTTCCATCAATGACTACTGCCTATGTTTAGATCCTATTACAAACACCTCATAATTCCAATAAGAAAACCCAGCTTAATGACACTGTGCCCTTTATTTATTACTTTTCTGATATATGTGCTGTTTGTATGAACAAACATCTTTCACCAAAATTACCTGGGGGGACATTTCATAACTTTTGTAGTTTCTGTCATCAGGAGAAAAGATATATAGCAGAAACATCATTTTTGTCTAGCACACACTGCCTCTGAAATGATCCTTCTCTCTGCTAGCACTACACAAATCTTCATGGAGAGGGATGCACTATTCCTTCATCAATTAAGTGCCAACAACACTACAAGATGCTGTTTGCTTCCTTTTCTCTTATTTGGAAAACTGGATTAACTATGCATGAGGGCTAGTAAGGGAGAGGAGCCTGTTTTAACCACAACTGTTTCTTTCACTTTAGTGTCCCTGGGAATTTCAAAGGCTTTATCTAGCATTTTGAGATAGGGAAATAGTAAAGCAAGGTTGCAACCAGAATTTTAATTTATAGGAAATTTCATTAGTATGAAGTTTGTTTTCACTCTAAAGCAGAACAAAATGGCACATGAAAATATTTGAGGAAAAGGCTGGATAAGAGGTAAGTAAGGTAAAATATTTTCCTTCAGTTTGTCTTCTTTTTTCATTCTTTCCAATATAAGATTCAACATGTTTAGAAATGACAGTCATTTCAAAATACTGAACATTCCCAAACAAAAATAAATTGAGTTAAGCCATCTCATTAATAGAATTAAATTCTTCATTACATGAATATTCAGCCTTGCCTTAAGCATATTTTCAAATGAGAGAATATTACACCAGGGAAAATGATCCACTTTTGCTTTATGAAGCAGAACAATAGGATGTTCTGCTGCAGGAAAGCTGTGTGCTAAAGGTCAGTGGAAGAGGCTAGGAATCTTCTCAGCCTTTTTGTTGTCTTTGACTGCTGACTCCTTTTTTCCCCCAGATCTTGTGTACCTGACTGAAAATCAGCCAGGTGCTGGGTACTGGTAGCCTGGTACAGCATGGCCAACAGCCAGTGGGGAGAAATTATGGACTCTGGCCAGGCAGAAGGGATAAATAGGGAAAATATTCAAGAATTTCATAGAATCGTGAAGTACCAGGTTGGAAGGGACCTCAAGATTTATCTTGAGGTGGCAAGAGCACAGTCTAGACAAGATGGCCCAACACCCTGTTCAGCTGGATATTAAAACTGGCTGATGTTGGGGAATCCACCACTTCTCTGGGGAGATTTTTCCAGTGTCTGGTTGTTCTCATTGTGAAAAATTTTCCTCTTGTCTCCAACTGGAATTTCCCCAGGAATACCTTGTACCCATTACCCCTCATATTTTCCACGTGACTCCTTATACAAAGGGAGTCTCCAACTTCTTTGTAGCCACCCTTTAAATACTGGAACATGGTGACAAGGTCTCCACTAAGCCCTGTTTTCTCCAGGCTGAACACACCCTGCTCTCTCAGCCATTTTCAAAGAACAGGTTTCCTGGTCCTTTGGTAACCTTTGTGACCCATCTCTGGACTGTCTCCAGCCTGTTCCCATCTTTTTTGCATAACAAGGAGCAAACCTGAACACAGTGTTCCAGGTGTGGGCTGACAAGTGCTGAGTGGAGTGGGATAATGATTTCTTTATTTCTTCTGGTGATGCCCTTGTTGATGCAACCCATAATCCCTTTCCCATTGGCTTTCTTTTCTGCTCAAAGAGATATCAAGGAAAGAAGGATATGGCAATTTTAAAGAAATCCAGTGCATTTACTAGAGGCTGAAAAACTTTCTTTTTCATTTTCCTGTAAAACCTGTTAACATGTTAAATATAAACTAGGGTATTGAGCCTCTAAAGTTATAGATTTTGGCTGTGAGTTCTGTCTTGTTTGAAACACAATCTGATCAATTGCATAATGTCCTTACAGAAACAATTATCAAGGACAAAAAAAAAAGAGAATTTCGAAGGTCCTGAGCATTTACTTTTCTCACTGAGTTCTGATACAAGTAGTGGATGTTTACTGTCTCTCAAACTATGCTTGAAAGTTGTGATTTTCCTCATTTCTTTCATTATGAATATGACATTAAAATTATATCAACTCAGTATGACCCTTTTATAAGCATCATACACTGAAGTGAAACAGAAGGACCTTGAGGAAAATAAAATGGAGATTGCCTAGGGATTGCAGCTCGGAGGAAGAGACTAACCATCATTTCATCTTTTTCAAAATCTTTAGACACAGGCTCAATGTTAACACTGAATGGGAATTTTGCATATAGATACAAGCAGGCACAAATAGGCACAAAGTGCACAAGGTACAGGAAACTCAATATTAAGCCAGACAAAGGTGGTTTTGCAAGGCCATGTATCTCTGCCAATACTGCTTAGCTGTTCTCTTCAAGAGGTTTATACTTCATCACTGTTCCCAAAATAAGTCACCAAAGTCTAAGTAGCCAATTCTTCAGCCAATTTGAGCTACTGTAGTCCTTTGAAGTCTGTAAGGAAACACCAGTTTATAATTGCCATGGGCCTGGCCCAAGGTTTCTAAATAAGAATAGACATTAATTACATATGGAAACAGCCATCCATTCCAGATTGCATTGAGAGACAATGGTTATAATCCAATTGTAGTTTTCCACTTTTCATGACCATCCATGATGCCAGCAGATTATTTAATTACAGCTTCTTTTCTCAGCCCAGGATACTTTGTTATTGCTATCTGGAAAACTAGATGAAATTAATTAAGAAATAAGGTGTTAGACATTAGGTCAAGATGAATAGGCCCATCTAAGAAAGTACTAAAATACTACTGAATATTTATCAAAAAATCGGATGAAATCACAGAGGTATCAAGACAATGAAAAGAGCCATAGTTTTTCCAAAGTAAGAAGACTGCTTGGATGGTCTTCCATTTATTTTCAGTCTACCCCTACAGCTCACTTCCTCATTAAAGACCTGAGAGTGTACAGTCAATTTTTAACATGAGTTTTTGTGTTCAGCCTGCTTTTAGTCTATAATTTTGCTAAGGCATCTCTGGCTGCTCAGTAACAGACCCATCTGAAGCCTTAACTAGAAAGATGTTGGTGTTTCACATCAAGAAGCAATAGCCACAATCTTTTATTTGTTTTTTAGTACCCTCTCATGATTGTTCCAACAATGATGTGATGGTCATCCTACCTAGCACTGTGTAATTCTGGAGCACAAAGCTTTCTTTTTTCTCCAGAGGGAGGTTAATGCCAGTTTCCCACCACCCTTGCAAGTACATCCCTGTCTTTTATAAAGCATAGCCAAAAAAGCTGACAGCTGAGTAAAAGCATCACTGCACACTGAAGCTAAAGGTTACATTAAAGAAAACATCCCTTCATTCAGTATTTACTTGGAAGAAAATAAGGCCTTTTTAAAGAACCCTTTTATTCTTTCCCACATAAGGAAAGGTTTCTTGCTATTTACAGGCTTCAGAAAACAGACATTTCTGCTTTTGAGACTTCTAGCAGATATTTAACAAGTTCAGTCAAACTAAAGCCCACGGTCCATCCTTGGCATCCTTGCCATGCTGGGCAGGTGAGACATTTCCTAACCCTACAGAAAGCTTCCTGGCAAAGATCAAAATGAGCAAAGTGAAAGGGGTGGCAAGTGCTGAGGAATCCATCCACCTCCAAAAAAACCTGTCAGAATAAAGTATTTTCATCTTGAGTGGGGGGCCTTTACAAATCCCAAAGTCAAAGCAATAAATATGCTTTGACAATAAAAACATTGTCCTTACTCACTGTACTCTGTCCACGTATTTTATCCAAAGTGGAGTGGAGTCCATATGGAAGCAATAGGTTAGTTTTGCATTTTATGGTATTTCTAATTTTTTTTTTTTTAATGTATCAGCATTGTATGTCTGATTGATTTAAAGAATACAATAAAATGTTCCTGGTAGAGGAATGTGGTTGATACTGGCTAGCTGTCAGATGCCCACCTAGATGCTATCACTTTTCCTTATCTGGACATAGGATGACAAAATTTATGGTTTAGAATGGAGACAGGGGGATCACTTATCAGTTACCACAATAGCTCCTCTCTGCTGCTCCATCCCCTGGGAGAGGTCTGAGTCTCTGTGGACTGCAGAGACTTTCAGAACACACCTGCTCCCCCACAGCCCTCTCCACAGGCTGCAGGGGGTTCTGCTCTGGTGCCTAAAGCACCTGCACGCCTCCTGCTTCTTTCACTGCTGTGTTTGTAAAGATGCTTTTCACTTCTCTTTTCTTCACCTCTCTGTCTGAGATCTGGTGTTTCACCCTTTCTTAAATATGTTTTTCCAGAGGTGCCACTAGCCTTGATGGTACACTCAGGTACGCCCTGAGGTCGGTCCATTGGAGGCCCCTGAAACAGTCTGTGTCCAACTTGGGGCAACCACCTTGCTACCAAAGGCCTGCTGACTACATCAAATGCTAGGAGAAAGAGAGGGCACTCTCCTAGCAGCTGCTGGACCCAAGCATCACATTTTGCTCATCTCTAGAAGCTGGGGAAAAGCCTCTACAGCAACTCATGGAGCAGCCAGAAGCACTGCCCCAGGCCACCAAACTGATGCTTACTCATATCTTCAGCAAGTCTGACATGTATTTACTGTGCTAATGTATTTACTCTTCCATAATGCCAGTTTGTCATAAATTTGGACAATTACCAATAAAAGCAATAGAGATGTTGCTGGCTGGTTTGAAATAGCAGCAAAATATTGCTGCATTGATCTCACTTCACACTGGTAAGGAGGACAGAGAGATCATGATTTTCACCTAATTCTGTCTTCCTTTCAGCCCAGCCTCCTGGGAATTCAGGAATTCCCAACAGGCAATCAAGAATAAATAGCATCATAGGAACCTTAGGGATGCACCTGCAAACAATAGAAAATCACCCATTTCCAGCAAGTGGCTGGTGCTGCTGATTACTTCAGCAGGCACTCCAGGGATGGAAGAGAAAAAGCTAACAACATAATAGAATACAGAATTATAGAATCATAGGATACTCTGAGTTGGAAGGGGCCCACAATGATCAAGTCCAACTCTTGGCCCTCCACAGTACAGCCCCAAGAGTCACACCATGTGCCTGAGAGCATTGTCCAAACTCTTCTTGAATTCTGTCAGGCTTGGTGCTATGACCACTTCTCTGGAAAGCCTATTCCAGTGCTCAAACACCCTCTGAGTAAAGAAACTTTTCCTTATATCCAGCCTAAATGTCTTCTGGCACAGCTTCACGCCATTATTTCTGGCTCTATCACACAGTCACAAAAGAGAAGAGATCAGGGTCTGCCCCTCCTCTTCCCCTCATGAGGAAGTTGTAACTGCAATGAGCTCAGTGACCTCAAATGACATCAGCCACTCCTCATGGGGCTTCCCTTCCAGACCCTTCACTATTTTCCTAGCTCTCCTTTGGACACTCTCTAGTAGTTTAATATATTTCTTATATTGTGTCACCCAAAAGTGCACACATTACTCAAGGTGAGACCACAGCAGTGCAGAGCAGAACAGGACAATCACCTCACTCAACAGGCTGGCAGTGCTGTGCTGTCAAATTCAGGGCATATACTTTCTTGCTGTCCTGCATGTAGCAGGATTTCCAAACCCTGTGGTGTTCCCAGAAATGTGTTACCCTATCTAAGATAATTTAGGGGTTCAAAAAGCTATACCTGGATTAAAGTTTTTCATGGTGGCAGAGACCTTGTGGAAAAGGCTGTTTGTCTTCTCTTAAAGAAAGGCTACCTTCAGGGCAGGGCCAAAATGGATCTGACACAGGAAATCTAGTCTGAGCAGACAATTTTTAAAATGCTGAATTGCTATACTTCATATGCTAGACAGAGGGAAGGAGACAAAAAAAGAAAAGTTGATTCCTTTTAATTTATTTTTCTTTTGTTCCAATCTTGTTTAGAAAAGCAATTTCCTCAGACCCATGAATTCCTGTCTGATTTGACAGACTCCCCCTTCATCACAAGTATTCTAAAATAGCATCGAGCAGGCAAAATTTAGAAATCCCATTTTGCAAAACTGAAACACTGATGGGCTTCCAAATGATCTTTCCTGCTTCCTTCTTCCATTTTCCCTTGCATACACATGTCTCAGAGGCATCTTTTGGCACATTAAAGTGTCCTGTTTCTACTGTTTGATTAGGGCTCTGAGCTTGATTTTTACATAAGATTGTTGACAGATGCTGCCAGCTTCGTTGATATTCTGCTGTAAAATATCACTGTTCAGTCTGAAGTTGATGCTTAGCTAGGGCAATTGCAGTGGCAGCTGCAAGGAAGGTGTCCACTATCTTAGGTGGGGGCTGGGTTCAAGAGTCTCATTTACATCTCAAAAGAAGCCTGCCAACCTGAAGACTGCAGGTTTAATTAAAGGCATTTTATCATCCAAAATTCTTCAAGTAACAATTGGCTTTTTTTGAGAAAAAAGCTTTAATTGCTGGATTGTCTCTTACCCTTTGTTAAAGGAGAAAATCTTTTTGTTCTTTTAATACCTAAGTGGAGGCCACTCATTGTCAAGCTCTGATTCACATAATACCAGAGGAAATTGCTGAGGATGGGTTTGTCCTGGTGGTATTGATAAGGGAATAGGCCTGTGCTCCAAGGTCTTTTCACAAAACACCTTCTGCAAGTTAAATAGATGCCATAATATAGCTAAAGATTATGTATTCCCATAGAACTACATGGTTTTCATTGCTCATGTCAGACACCAACTCTCAGCCAGTTCTACCTCAGCACACTCACTGGGATCCCATCTAAGCTTCCAGCTCTTTGCTTTGTGAAAATATCTTCTAATAGTAACTCTGGATTTTCATCAGGAAAGACACAAACTCATCTCTCATTGCTGTTTGCTTCAGATTTTAAGTGTGCATACAGCTCGACAGACTCTGCTCTTGTAGCACGTCCAAAGCACTCACAGACACTTTCAAGAGTGGAAGGACTTGCTCAGTTACTAACCTGGTATTTGAAGGAATATTTCCTTGGGTAAACTCCACAATTTTCTTGTTGAAGTCATGCAGATTGATGAATGATCAGAGAGATCATAAGAAGTTTAGACAGATTATTTAGTTTATGAAGATATCAAATCTACCAAAAAATCCGAGTGCTGTGAAACCACTAAGTGAGCTCTGACCAATCCCTTGTCATGCTGCAGGCTTAAGCTCTGGGACAGTTAGATCCTTCTCACCTATCACTTAGAGGAACCTGTGTGACATAAACTGGGATATTTTCTATGACGCACTATATGTGAAAACCATGTTTAATTACATTAAAAGTTAGTTATTTTTTTCCTTTTTGACTAGGTACTCCTATGGTAGATGTTGTGATACTGCATTAGGACCATTGTGGAAGACATTGTACTGAAGGAATGAGTGACCTTGGGAAAGTGATATTGGCTCTATTGAACCTTAGGGTTTGAGAAGCCCAGATGTTAGTCAGCATATGTAGATGACATAAGGAATTTTTACTGGAACACCCAGTGCTGGATGGGTGTTATGAAAGACACCTGTCAGGAGAAGATCTTGTTTGTTACAAACAATAAAAGGTCCCATTGTGTAGGAGGAAGGAGGACTGGCTCTGTGGATGTGATCTAGGCAATGTGCCATGGGAAAAAGCAGCCAGGGTCTGTCCTATGCTGCACAAAAGCAGGATCCCTGGTAGCTGAAGGGTTGTATTTGCTTGTTACCAATATTCCTTCTTTTATTCTACTTAATTAAAATAGCTATTTTGGTGCAGCATTGTTAGCTGAGCCTTTTTCAGTAATACCCAGAGAGGATCCTGCACCATTGATCACCATCACCCTGATGCAGAACAGATACATGCAGGTATCCCTGCACAATATCATGCCCCAGTTTATTGATACTCTCATCCATCTCTGTTATTCTCATCTTAAAATTTTGCAGAAGTGATGTCATGTTTTGAAGACAAGGTCTAAGACTTAGCATTAGGGAGCAGTGTTATCTGCATTTAAATGAATTTTACAGGAAAAAAGTCTTTGGGGATGAAAGTATAAATCACCCTTCATCCCCAGGGAAACAGAATGCTGCCTTCCTCTCTGTATCCAGGGTCACAGACAGCCCCAGCTGCGGAGGCAGCTTGCTATCCTGGGATATTCTCCTCCTTTGCATTCCTACCCTTGTGCTTCCCAAAGGACTGCCTCCCATGAGCCACAGGGTAGTCACCTCACTGCCCTGCCCTGGGCAGCCTCTTCCCAAAATATCACTGGCTTCCCTGAGAATGGTCTATTACTGGTGGCATATCAGCAAGGTTCTTGGCCTTCAGGCCTGTCAAAGACAAATCATCTTTTCTGAGAGGGTTTTCAAGTAGTCCTTCAGAGCAAGTCTAGAAATTAGATCTGTAAATGGCTTTTCATAGTGAAGCAGTTTTTATCCTGCTTACAGTCTGTCAGCACTTCATTGCACAGGCTGCCACACTTATTCTGAAATAGACAAAAATGCTACCACAACATCCTAGCATAATTTTTAGCACTTTCTCTCTTAGTACAAGATACACTTTTCCATCCAAAAGATTTTACACATTATATCCATTGGTTTTAAAACCATATATTAAAATGTATTAAACTATTCCTTACTAGTTATAAAGTACAATAGTAATTTAAAATCTTGCTCAACACAGTAGTATCTGGTATAATGAATAAAGCAAAGAGATTCCAACTTTTTCCCATCATGTAATATACTCTCTACCTTTTAGGGGACTTTCATGACATGTATCAGGTATGCCAGTGGCCATTATGTTTGCAAGTGTATTTGAGGGGGAAATAAACTGCATGTTATAGCATACATAAATGGCATACTTAATAGAAACTAAAAATAAATACCTCTCTCCAGAGACTGACTTCTCTAAATAAGATCTGTGCAATGAAGGTCTTCCATAGATTAAAAAACCTTTATTAAGGTTGTTGCCTCTGGGAATATATCAAAAGTAGTGAGTTGTGACAATTAAAATTATTCTAGAAAATTATTCTAGACAAAGGACTGGCTCCAACACGGAACATAAACTCTTCAAGATTCAGTTATATAGGACCTGGTCTCCATCTTCCTAGTTTAGTCACAGCTGTGGCTGAAGTACCTTGTACTCTCCTTGCTCTGCTCACCAGGCACAGGTTTGTGACAATGAGAAGCCAGGACCTTGAGTGGGGAGCCATCCCAGCTACCTCATCAGGAATGTCCATGAGGATGTCTGTAAGGCTTAGAAGGCATCTCAGAACAGTACAGAGGTATCTCATGAGCCCCTGAGCTACTGGGACCCCACATCAGCCTGTCTTCACAAAAGAGGTGCCAGTGATGCCTTAGGATTTTAGCTTTTATATTTTTCAAATCCTGTACTGCATTAGTGTATGATTCTAAACTCCATATAAAGTGTTAGTTAACTGTCTTCACATTTTGGTCAGACAAAACCATCCCTCTAGGCCTGAAATTCAAGGACACCCAATTGCCTCAGGCCCCAAAAAGTATAAACAAAAGTGAATTGGGGATGAGCAAACTGGAGGTATATGACTTCATTACCTGAAGCTGTAATTGGAGGATTAACCCCTGATACATAAGGGGACAGAACTTGTATCTGTCTTAAAAAACTCGTGACCATTGTCCATTTTGGGTGTAGCCCCTTGGGGAGGCTTCATCTGCTGTTCATGAAAGGGCAGACCTGAAGGCCCTTCCTTAAATACATCTGCTTTTATTCTTTCCACTTTGTCTGGCCTCTGTTTCAGGTAAGCCCGAAAACAGCATCAGCAGGCACTGTGTTCCACTCCACTTTGAAACCCTTCTGGTGCTTTTTCACTTCAGCTGTTGCTTAGCCATTGAGAATCAGATTCATTCCCTTGGGGATCTGGATCTCCACATCACTAGTGCAGATGAGAAGGTGCCCAAGCTTGGCTCAGTGGGATGCACACTGATGCTCTCACGGAGACACCTAAAATGAAGTCATCAGTGAAGTTTCCTTGCAGATCTAGACCCATATATCAACAGAAAAAAGTGAAAAAATGAACACAGGGCACTTCACTAGCCTAGAGAAAACCAAGCACAGCGACCCAGTAAACAGCTGATGCAAGACATTGTGATTTCAGAACTCACAGCTGAATTGTAGCTTCTTATTGCTGCACTTTTAAAACTATTTTCATCTAGTTCTTCATTGCACAAAGCCTCTAAGTGTATCATGAAAGATGTGTGAGCTACTTACATTTTACCACATCAGTGGCTGTCACAGTGAAAATGTCCATATTATTAAAGATTTCACAACTCTTTAACTGTGGGGGAACACGTTCAACATTTTGCAGTATGGCAGATTTCTGTCTTTCAAACTGCTTAAATACTTCTTCTTTAAGCTTATTACATTTAAGTGAACAAAAGAAGCATAGCTGGGTCTCTACCATTTAGCACTTCATTGCACAGTCCTGAAGATATGCTATTTAGGGCACAATCCTTCCTTTCAGAATAGACATATAATGCCAAAAAATCTCACCAGAAATGCTTAAAATGATTATTTGAAGGAAGAACTTACTCAAGCCCATTTGTTTTGCAGAATTACTTTTTAATTCTCTATCCCAAGTACAGCTGTAATCCTCATATTTTCAATTCAATTTGTTGTTTAATGGAACTAGTTGATAAATTTATCAACTAGTAACATTTCGAGCAAATTTAAATATCTTATTCTCTCTTCAGAAAGCTGAAGTAAATGTTTCAGTCAAGGTGACAATTCTGCAAGGGTGAATTGACATAAATTAAAGTAATTACCTCTTTTCAGTTTGTTTCTATATATTTGTTCAACAAATTTTATCCTATGGGTATATTCTAGCACTGAAGTAGTGAAAGTGGTTTCCCTGTTCTAAAATCTAGACCATTTAAACTAAAAAAAACAAAGACTTGGAAAATTTCAGTTGACAAACTTGCATTCATTTTGCAAAAATTAATTTAATTTGTGTCTCAGTATGAGTTCACAAAATTAAAATGAAAATTCTTCCCAGAAATCTTGGTGTTTCTGCTTTCTTTGTCAAGCAGATCAGTAGCAGTTTTTTTTAGAGGAGCTATCTCACTTGGCACCATAATGTTTTGATGGCAAAATTGCAAAAATTACCTTTTGAAAGATAAAAAACAAAACAATTTTGCCTCAATTTAGTAATATTACCTCCAAAATGACCAAGCAAATTCCTCAGCTACAGCAGTGTAAGACAAAGAGTCTACTCTGACCTCTCATGTAGTGAAACCACTTTCCATAATATAAGGAAAAAAAAAGCACTTTTGAAAACCTCTCTGAGATTAACTCGCTGCAATCCTCCAAGCACCACTTCTTCCTCCCCAGTGGACAAATGAACAACAAAAGCTTCCTCATGCCTGTGTTTACTGGATATATCTTCTTTCAGAACAGTTTTTATGGCACAGAGTATAGCAATTACAGAAACACTGAGGGCTCTGTGTATCCTTAAAAAAGGATGTGAAGACATTCAAGTGGAATGGAAAACACGTAGTGAAGATATGTTGCTTCTTGTGAGTCAATCATGTTAGTCTTCTTCCCACATCTTCAGTACTCCAAGGACCAAAGTTATCTGCAACAGGATTAGTCCAAGCCCCTGGGCACACCACAGGCACAGGGACTGGAGGCTTCTAGGATGCTTCACACTCACTCACCATTAGCTAGACAGCTAAGACAGCACTACTGTAGAGTGATAATGGTCTCCATGGCATGGGGGCAGATCTTATGCCCACTATCAGCACTTTCCAAGGTTGAAGCTGCACTGTACTCCTGGGTGCCTCCCTCAGAGCTTCCCTGAGCAGTATCAAGAGCCAAAGCTTTCTGTGGACCCTCAGTGGGTCATGAGGAAAGCGGCAAAACTCCTTAGGCCACCAGTCTCAGAAAGAAGACTTGGTTGAATTCTTATTCCTCATATTTTCAGGAAGACAAACTTCTCCTGTTGGTTCAGAAAATGGGTTGCCAGCCATCCAAAGACAAACACAGCCCAAGGAGATGTGTGGTCAGTAACTCTGGGCAACAAGACACCTAGGCCATTGGCCCAAAGCACAGCTCTGTAGCAAGACGGCAAGATCCTGTAAGGTTGTTGGGAACTCTTCTTTTGGGCAGTGAAATTAAAAACAGGGAAAATGTTCCAGATTGGAGTGTCTGCCCTGAAGCAGCTGGCAGCAGTTGCTGTGCTGTATGGATGCTCATGCTACCCTGTTCTGACCAGGATGGACTCATACCAGAGGAGAAGCAAGTTTCTGTGAGATGCCTTGACTCTAGGTACTTTATAAAATAAGGTTTATTAGTAATAAACCTTAGCTGACATGAACTCCTTTTCCTGACACAGATTTTACCAGAGCAGTTGCAGTTTAATCTCCATCACGTCCCCAATGTCCTTTCTCTCCAGAGACTAGTTCTGGCAGGACTTCTGTTTTTGCTGGTAATTTGACACTCTTTCTTCATATTCTGTCATGGCAATCTTTTCTCCTTCAGCCAGAAACAAGTTACAAGGCAAATAACATTCTCTCACCTAATGCTGAAATTTCTTGAAAGCTCTAAATTGCCCAACTAATGAAAGAGTCAGGGAGCCCAGAAGAAAGGCCACTTTAGGGAAGAGGTTTTAGTTGTGATGGTTGCTGTGTTTGCCGCACATGCCGAGTCCACAAGCAGTCCATTTTCTTGTTTTGGTTCCTAAAACCTTCCTAGGGCCTGCTTCCCTTACCTCCAGTTGTTTTCTGAAGTGCAACCACTGTTCCTGTCACTGCAGGCCTGTAGTGAAAGGAGTAAACCAAATTAGATCTGAAGACAATTTCTTCCCACAAAGACACTAGTTCATGTATTGGTGAGTCATTTTAGGGCCCATCCAGGGATTTTTACTGATGAGGATCTGCTCTCAATCTTGAGAGGGAGACTCATTCAGAATTAGTTTTTTTATGCTCACAGTACTTACAAGGGTGAGTTTGGAAATAGTTGCCATATTTTGCTTTAAATAGCATGCCATGGGATCATCTGATGTTAGTCCCTAGAAAATGTATGCCAGTGTTGGTGTCAGGGACTGGGGTGGTACAATGAAAACTGAAGGAAAATTGTAAGTCCATGCTGCAAACCTGCTCTCAGAGTTAAAACATATTTATCATGAAGCTGATGAGTTCTTCTGCTCAAAGAGTACTTCTTGTCCCCTTACTATCTCCCTCTGTTTTTACAGTGGACAAAGCTTCCTTTTCATTTTATAAAGCTACAGAGAGGCAGGAATTTTCTGTGTAAGCCCATGGGCCTGTCTCTGTCAGCAGAAGGAGATCCCAAGCTATGGTCTAATGCTGGTAGAACAGAAAGTATCTTAGAAAAGGGTAAATGATGGCTGTGCTAGGGGCACTTCCCTGGCAGACAAACACAGGCAGCTACTAATGCTCACTAAAGCCAGGAGGGGCAGGGCAGTTGTCCCAGTGCCACATCCACTGCCAGGATCCTGCCAATGCTGGGGCCTATGTTTCCAGCTCAGGACATGGGGCCAGACCCATGGGAGCAGGGCATGGATGTGTGGAGTTACTTTAGGTGCCTGTAAGGACAGTTCTGAGCCTCAGAGTGTGGGCCAGAGGGACACATGATCACAGGACAGAGATTTGCTTTACTGAGGTTTGTGTTCAGAGAAGGATGGGGTTTGTGTCCCAGTTTGGGACATGGCATTGGAAAATGAGGCCAAGATTGTTAGCTCTTTAGGGCAAAGACTTTTTTTCGCTTGTTGGCTGTACTTTTTCTTCCAAATCCTTGAGCTTTTATTTTGCCTTTGTGCTATGTTTCAGTAAGAGCAAAGAACAGTAATACATGGTTCAGTCTAAGGTTCAGGATATATTTTATTCTGTTTTATTTATTTTCCCAGTTGATCATCTATTTAACCAGATGAATCATATGCAGCTTTCCATAAACCAAGGTAATTTTATCTGCTCTGGAGCAATACAATGATCCAACAGTTCCTTCTAATGTATCACAACAGGAAGCTGACTAAAATCATAGTTGACTATTAAGCATAGAGGACGGACCTTAAAAACTGCATAAAGTTGTAAAAGAAGATAATTCACAAGATTCTGTAGATAGGGGAATTATATATTTTTTTGAAATATGGTAACTAACATTACATTTTTATTCTCTAAGAAAGGATATATATACCATCCATCTACTGGAAAGGTTTTATTGTACTTGCCAACGTCATAGGTTTGGATGAGAAATCAGCCCTTTGGCTGGAAATCTTGCTAAGAAACTTACCAATTTTTTGTTCTTTTTCTCAATGCACACTGTTGTCAGGCAACAGAAGTTCTTAAATGGACTGGATTTCTTAAATTATTCTTTCTGGAACAACTGATTTCTATAATCAATTATTCCTGGATTCAGCATATCTTAGCAGAGAGCTTTTTTATTACAGTGAAACCAGTTCATAATCTCGAACTCTGAAAATCACCAATTCCAGCAGATGTCCTAACACATTCATAAAGCTGGACATCAATTTAGTGAACACCTTTACTGTAGCTTTCAAAACTCTTTCTATTACCCCCATAATCATACTTTAATGTGCATGTGAAAATCATAAACAAAGTGGTGCTGGTTTGATTGAAATGACTGTGACCAGACTTGAGGATGCAATGGGATTCAGCAGAGTTTGTCTGGCACATTTTCTGTAGTTAAATCAGTTGCCAGTCATTGTGTGAATGACTTGAATGCTCATCAGGACATAGATTGATTAAATTTTTCTTTTCAAATAAATAACTTGAAGGATTGTTGTATTTATTCCTCCTTGTGATTTTTCTTTTCTGGTTTTTTTGGGGTTTTTTTGGGGGGTTTTTTTTGGTTGTTTTTGGTTTTTTGTTTGTTTTTGTTTTTGTGTTTGTTTTTCTTTTTGTTTTTGTTTTTGTGGACTGGGCCTGAGTTCAGGTGATTCACCAAGTTCTAGCTAGCAGGCTTTTTGCATAGTACTCACTGCTTAGTATTTAATGCATTATAAGTAAAACACCTCAGTGATATATCCCAGTAGTATGTTTTTACTCTCTAAATGGATGTCTTTTTTAGAGACAAACCTAGAGTGGGACCTGGGTCTAATTATGGTTCTGGAGGGCAGGGAGATATCCATGCAAATATTTGTGAAACACCCAGGAGTTTCAACTGCTTGCATGAATAAATTACTAAGTCATTAAAGCACTCACAAAATAGAATAATATGTTATCAATATTATGCTACATGACTTTACCATAAATATTCATCAAGCTATTAGTGCCTTATTTTTTTACTGTTCCATTACTACCAAATGAAACTATACCACAAACCTGCACCTTAGTAATCACACAAGTACATCCTGGAGGTTTTGAGAGTTTTAAGTAACTGGTAAGACCAATGTGTAAAATGTATTTCTAGGACTGAAATTACTTGGGTTCAGCCCTAAAAATACACCAAGTACACCAAAGAATTCAAATATAAAAGTTAATGATTTTCATCATGTGTCTGAACACAAATAACTGCCTCTACTTTTAGAAGCATGAGACTGTTGGTTTGCACCAAGGATAAATAATTTATATGGGATGTCCCTGATATGCCTTATCTTATGAGATGCTATTAACACTTTGAATGACAGAGTAAGGATATTTTCCTTCATTTCCATAGAATTCAAATCCTCCTGTTCACTCTTCTTTGAGCTGTGCATGGTCTTGGACTTTAGTAGTATAAGCAGCTGGTGAGGAAGGAGTGTACTGTCAACACAGACATTTAAGCATAGGCTTAATTATTCAGCACTTAGCTGCTCTCCTGGGAGATTGCTCTCCACTTCTGTGTTGAGATCAACTCTCTGCTGAGGAATGTAACACCCCAGGAGAATGGCTGGGTAGCTGTGTGCTTCCCCACACCCTCAGGCAGAGCACAAGACCACACTCCAGGCTACTGAAACTCATTCCTCCCTGTTGAAGGAATGAGAAGCAGCCCCACTCAGTGGTGCAGAGATGCTTGAGATAGGCTGGGTGTTTAGTATGGAAGGAGGAGAGAAAGTTGCTCTGGGGCAATCCATTCACAGTGGGGGACTAGGGTCTGCCCCTTGGAAACCTAAAATCTAGTATTCTCTGTGTGATGATATTTAAACATATTTGGAAAAGAGGCAATAGGCATCACATTCACCTATACCTACTCACAAACTGATGAGATGGATAACAGATAGAAATAGAGTGCTGCTTGAAAAAATCACAGCAAATAAATGGTTCAGACCTATGAGGACATGAATAAATTGCATCTGCTTAAAAGCCATGCTAATGAGTGCCTTTCTCCTTTTTTCTGCATGGTTGGTTGTTCAGTGAGAATAAATATATTACATGTTTATATCCTTTTTTTATTCTAGAGATATATGTACATCTGCTGCACATAGCCAAGGGAACATTGGCAGAAAAGAAACTGAAAAAATTGTAAATCTATGGCAAACTAGAAAATACTACTGCTGCTGCTTAAATCCTACAAATTATTATTGCAGATATTGACTTATCCTACAGAAAACACTGTTAGCAGATGAGAATTAATTTTACTGTACCTGCATTGCCAAAAATTACAGAAGAGGGGGTATCTGATTCCAGAAAATAATTTTATGTAGACAGGGATTTAAACCACATGGGCTTCATTAGCAGAGAAGAAACATAACAAGGAGTCAAATTAATTTTTTCTGGAGCAAACAAATTTCATTTCCCTGTTCCTAAGAAATAGCAGTGAAGGACAGAGTTTTAAATGCAATAAGCTTACAGAAGGCAAAAAGTGCCAGGTCGTAATTAAAAAGTAAATAAGGAAAATTAAGTGATGTGCTGAAAATTAAGGCAAAAGTGAAGAGAGGCTTTAATTGAGGGACAAGTAGGAGAAAAGCAATTAAGACACCATTTGGAAGTAAACAGCAGAGATAGCAGAGCATAAATTATCCTCCAAGGAAACGTCTCTCTAGCTCATTAAATACTTCAAAATTATTTATTATGAGCAGTTCCCTGCTCACCTTCCCAAACTTTGTGCTGTGTGCCACAGCACTTGGAGTAGGAGGAGTGCTCCAAGGTTGGCCAGTTCTCCTCTGGCCACAGAGAATGGTGACTGGCTGATACCCTAATCCAGTACTGTGCTTTTCTAGTTGACATTACATTCTCAGCTGCTCTCATCTTCAACCCCAAACTCACAGAGACTCTTGCTTTGCTTTCTGATAGGTGAGCAAAACCTTACAAGCAATGCATTTATCATGCAAGATGAAAGGCAAAATGGAGTAACTCTGCAGGAGATCCTGGCTGCCTTGGGAGGCTTGTGCTCAGGTTTCAGAGCCATTATGTCAGTGACACACCTCTCAAACCTCTGCTCTCCTGGCACAACCTGCCCCAAGCACGTAACTTTGCATGATGGACTGAGGAAATGCAACACAAAGCTCAAGCTGAGGATCAGGGCATTCAAAAGGGGGGTTTGGAGCATGGGTCTCCCATTCCAAGAATTGCTCCACAGCACCAGCACAACACCAAGGCTTTGCTCCCACTTCTTTCTCTCCACATCATGCCCAGCCTGGGCAATGCAAGGAAGAGACCACAATGCACTGAGTAGAGATGTGAGGTGGGAGCTAAGAAAACAAGACTGCACTGTGTTCCTGACGCCTGTTTGACAGATTCAATTCTCTCAGCACTCAGAAGAGTTAGAGTTAAGCATTACAACCCAGACCCATCCTCTCGTCATGTTAAGCAATGTGACTCTTTTTGTGCAACTTGTTTGCTTTCAGATTAGAATTATTCTTCAATAATTAATCCTGTTTGTCTCTAGTGCTGCTTGCTGCCTATGGGCAGAGCCATTTGGCAGGTGTAGTCAGAAACATCCATTGTTCTGCACTGCTTCTTCTGTACATTTCCTAATTTCATTGACACCTGTAGCTGCTGGTATTTGGCTTGGAAGAGTCTTCAGACAATCCTTTGAGGAGAAAGCTCTCTTCTCCTCCTCACTTTCACTCTAACCTTTAGAATATGGCCCACCACCCTTCAAGATTCCTGCCAAGTATAAATCAAAAATGCTAAAAAATCTCAAAGGAGAGCTGCGGACAGATTCTCAGGCCAAGTAGCACCTCAGAGAGAGATGAAAGTTGCCTCAGCAGATTGTTAGAGCTCCTTTGAATGTAAATGTTAATTTATGGAGCAAAGCCACATAATTCAGAACATTCACTTGAGGTTTACAAAAGTGTTTTTATATGTCTGTGTGTGTAAGGCATGGGTAGGGAGGCACTACCCACACAGGTGGATGCTGGAGCACTCCCACAACACTGAGTCATGGGTCAGACCCCACAGAGCCCTTCTAGACAAGTGAACAGAGAGCAGCCCTGAGCTGAGAACCCCTATTTGTTACTTGTGTTTAAAGCTTTACTGTTATTTTTCTTCTCTATCTCAGTCTGTTTCCCCAGCTACATACTAGGCACTTGGAACAATACCTGTCCTAGTATATAATAGCTAATGCCCCAAAACTCCCTTTTTAGAAAAGGGAGTTCTTTTCTACACCCAAGAGGCAGGGTGGGTGGGAGAATGGATTCTGCTGCATGTTCAGTTTGAAAGCATAAGTGCACAAAAGTATGAACACTAGTAGCTTCTGTACATTAGCTAATTTTTGCATACTAATACATCAGCACCATAAAGTGCCTAGTAGCTTAAATATCATTATGCTTCTGCAGGATTTGACAACTTACATCACATCCCACTTGGGCAGATCTTGGGAGGGGGCATGGCTCAGAGATGAGCACTGGAGGAAGTAAAAGAGACCAGCTGCACCACAAATCTTTGTCTCCCTGCAAGGCAAGGGACATCTTTGATCCATCAGCTGCATTTTTCTCCATAAACAGCATCTCCAACCTCTGCTGAGCTGCTGCCAACAATGAAGCATTTTTTTTCTGCTACGTTTCTTTTGCGCTCCATGGCTTGTTTTAAAGTATCTTAAAACTATATGAAGTTTTTGGGAGTTATGTCTATGTCTTTCAAAAGATGAAAAGGGGAGGAAAAAGAATATAAAAAGTTACAGGTTTTTCAAGGTGTGAGAAGTATTTTTAAATTATTTGAAATATCACTTTTCTGTATCAGAAATAGTGTGGCCAGCAAGACTAGGGAAGTGATTTTTCTCCTTCTCTTGGCACTGGCAAGGCCACACCTCGGATACTGTGTTCAGTTCTGGGCCTGCCAAATCAAGAGGGATGTGGAGGTCCTCAATTCAAGGAGGACATGGAGCAAGTCCAGAGAAAAGCAATGAAGCTGGTGAAGGGTCTGGAGCACAAGCCCTGTGAGGAGTGGCTGAGGAAGCTGGGGTTGTTTAGCCTGGAGAAAGGAGGCTCAGGGTGACCAGATCACTCTCTGTGGCTGCCTGAAGGGAGGGTGTAGCCAGGTGAGAGCCAGTCTCTTCTCCCAGGCAACCAGTGACAAGATGAGAGGACATAGCATACACCAGGGGAAGTTTAGGCTGAGTTACAGGAAGGATTTATTCACAGAAAGGGTGATTAGGTACTGGAATGGGCTGCCCAAGGAGGTGGTCACGATCCCTGGAGGCGTTTCAGGAAAGCCTGGACGTGGCACTCAGTGTTGTGGTCTGGTTGACAAGGGCATCCCCTTGTTCAGTCATAGGCTGCACTCAATGATCTCAGAGGGCTTTTCCAACCTAACAGATTCTGTGATTTTGTGAAATTTTTGGAGGTCATGACCTAAGCCTGCCTGCCTTCAGACTGAATTTTTTAATTACAATGTAGAGGCTGTGAATTTGAAATAGAGTTTTATTACTCACTTTATTAGTCTGAAACTATTAAAACTATTAAACTATTAGAAAGACCTCTGCTTGTTGCCATATTAGTCTACATGTAAGACAATTGTGAGCCACTTTTAGAAGACCAAAAATACATATATACAAATATATAGTAGATAAGGAAACTCTGCCCTCACACAAATTATGGTTGTTCCCAAATCTGTATCCCACATCCCCCAGTCATTTTTACAGCTTCCTCATGAAGTTGGGATATGGGCCCTTCAGTTTTTGACAAGAGAGTAAAAAAGTGTGTGGGTAGAGGGCACAAATCATCTTCCAGAGGTGTTGGGTTATCCCTACTGAATGCAGAGGAGTTCTGGGAGCTAGTTTAGACTAAATATCTAACTGTTAAATAAAGATACATGGGATGGCCTTTGGTAAAACACTGAGTTTGCATCAAATATTAGTTATCTGTAGAAATAATTTGTTCCTCTATTATACCAACACAATCTAGTCTGTAGCATCTGCTAAGTATGCCTGGATTCATAATGAAAATGTCAATGATTTCTGGTAAAAGTCTTGCTACCATAGTAGGCCACAGACATGATTTTGCTTCAGTTTTACTTTTCAAGGAGTCTTTATGCTGCAGATGAAAAACCCTTATTCAATACAATATGAATTAAAAGGCTAAATAGTATGAGAATGGAAGTCATTGCAGATAGTAACATTAATTCATACCCCAGCTTTTATTTTAAGATCCTACTTAGCCTGAAAGGGAACAGTGTAAGTTAACCTTAGTATTATGATTTACCACTGTGAACTTATATAAGTTGACTAAATCACCTATAGAGCTGTAAATATTAATGAAGTGTTGGGAATAGACAGCAGTTGTGAGTTGTGTTACTTGGCTTACACCTATGAATATTAATGAAGTCTGATGAGCAGTGGTTTTGGCTGTGAACGGTGTTATAGGTGTAAAACTGTAAATATTAATGATGTGGAAAAGACAGTCCATTTGGTTGTGACTTGTGCTTTTTTCCAAACAGAAATATATCTTTCACTCTTCAGTGTCTTGGTGGGGTTTTAAGCAACAGTCTCAGCCTCCACTGCAGCTACAATAAAACTGTATTTTGACAAACATGTCCACCCAAAATGAGAGATGTGGTTCCATTTCTGAGTTTTGAACACAGCCCTGTTTGCCAAAGGCTGTCTCAGTCAGTCCCACCATCAGGGCTGCATTTCAGGGCTCTGAGAGGAGGATGTAGCTGCTGAACCTTTTCCAGCCCCAGAGGAATATCTTGTACTTTATGTTATAAGCAGTGCAGAAGGCAGCACTTATGTTTAACTTTTCCTGCTACTTCCCATGTAAAGCTTCAGTTTCAGTTGCTTTAACATTTCCCAGAGTTTTCTGGTGTGCCTGGCCCCAGCTCATGTTTTCCATTTGTCTATCAGTGCTGCAGGGAAGGGGAGGATATGGACTGCCAAAGGGAGGGCAGCTTCCTTTTCACCCTCATTCCTTTCTGAAGCCTGGGATGTGCCCTGGTGGTGCTCCAGCAGATCTGCTCTGGCACTTCTATGCAATTTCTGCTGTAAATCAGGCCAAGCTCCTGCTGTGCAACTTGTGGAAGGGTGAGTGCAGTGCTAAAGTAGGTGCAGCCTGGAAATCCATGTAACCCACCAGTATCCTCTCTGATTATGCAGTGTGTGTTAACATTCATGAGATACTAAACACTTCCCACTGCTGTGCTGTTAGACATACATGTGATGATTTCCAGAAAAAAAATGACCAGGATGAGGAAGCTGGAGATATAAAAAATACTCAAAAAAGGGCTATTATTATGAGCAGTTAATTAGGATGGGATAATACTTCAAGGCAACTTGGTTTCCTTTAGCTGAGTTTCTACAGACAGGCACAGGGGATTCTGGAAGAGGGCAGAAAATGCTCAGTTCCATACTTGTTACATTTGTTGGCTTTTTTTTAAGCAGAAAAAATAACACAAGTCCACCAGGAGAAAAAAATTTGGGGAAAAGATCTGAATTAGGAGAGGAGGGCATTAAAAGGAGTACAGGAGCTGCAAATGCTCACCTTTGTCAGAAATGAGAAACCAGTTCTTTGAGATTTCATTTCCCTGTTAGGACTTCCATTTGGAGGTTAGGTAAACACAGTTATTTCCAGATGTCCAGTAATGAATATTAGATGAAACTACATTTTCTAATAATTGTCCAGGGCTTCTTGACATAGCTCTTATCTTTACTTCAGTTCCAGTAAAGCCTACATTTTCTGTAACAATCACAAAACTACACTAAGCATGTCTTTTCCATGCATTTCTTTCTCTTTTTGGTTTATGACATTTTTTTCAGAGTGTTTCTATTAAAAAAGAAATGGCTTTGTAAAATGACTGTAATCCAAATGGAGTTTCTAACTGTAGTCCAAATAATGTAACACTTTGACAGAAGAAAAGGAGCATGAAAAAAAATGCAAAAAGCCTTTACTGAACTTTGTTCCTTCTTTCTTCCAGGGACACAAAGCACAATGGTAATAGATCCAGCAGTTTTCTAGAACCTGTTAAGAAAATGAATGGTTTTGAAGATTTGTCTTTAAAGACAAGTAGGAAATTATGAGCTCCTTGTATCAAGACTCTGTTGAAACCAGGCTGTAATAGTATCTTGATGTTGCTTGAGAAGTGAGAATTTAGCCAGGGTAAGCTTTCTCAAAAAAAAGACATTCAATCATAGCAGGAAAGTTTCTTAGGTTGCCTGATATTGTGTTAACTCAGTTTTCTAATCCAGATAAAGCCTGTTGGTTTGTAATTTAGTTTCTGTCTTAGAGTAAAGCATGGAATGCATCCTGACTAACAACCAAATGTTCATTAGTGTTATGGATATCCCTATGCTTGCTACAAATATTAGTCTAAAACTTAGCTTCAACCTATAGGATGTAGATTTATCCTATAGATTAAATAGATTAAATAAATGCATGATGTTGATATGTTTAAAATACCTTTAATGCAGATGTAATTGTCTACCATGTATTAACTAGTTTGTATTAGTGCCTTGTAATTTGTCACGTTAATCAGCAGTATTGCCATCACTCATGTGAGCGTGTAGGTGTGTGTTTGTATCTATTTGTATGGGAGGGAAAAACTGACAATCAAGGCATTGCTCTTTGATATAGCCTCATGATTAGTCTGATACCTAAAAATGAAACAAGATACAGTCATCTGTCTTTACATAATGCTATTATAAAGGATCTCGTTCCTAAAACACGATGTAATTTTCATTTGCTTTTCCATCCAGGTTCAGTTGCTATTCAACCTTTCACCTTATTATGCTTTTCCTCACCAGATATTAGTAGTCTTGTTCATTTTGTCCCTTTGTTCATTTGGAATTATGTCCACACCAGTAAATTCATTTCATTTCACTCATTAAAGTGAGGCCTCACAAACACATCTGCTTCCTCGATTCCCTACTGCCCAGCAATAGCTTTCAGGAAAAATACTTCACCCAAAGCAGGCTCTCCTTCCTCACATTTAGAGCTACATTTCACTGGATAAAACCATGGCCAACAGGTATTAGCATTCCTTGTACAGCTTTACTTTCAAGAGCTGAAAAAATTGCTTCTAGATTTTATTTAACCATTATTTTTGCTGCCTAATATGAGTAACACAGCTCTCTACATATTGTGACCATTAATCACTATTTGCAGTCAGCTCATTTCTGTGGAGGCACAATTTTCTGTATAAGAGAAAGAGAGGACAAAAGCAACTGCATTTTTAAATGTCTACTTGCCAAAGGAAAAGAAGATTTTTCTCTATCTTACTAGCCCACCTAGCTAGTATGCTTAAGAGTTTCCTACTGCTTATGTAATTAGACTAATTTAATTAGGTTTGAAACCTGACCTAAGGGATGTTCTCACCTTTTTATCTGAATGGCAGAAACTTTAGTATGGTGACTATGAATGGCAAATGACTCATATTTTTATTCCCATGGAAGTATAAGCCTTCCAGGTTGTAAATATGCAAGTACTTACACAGATAGGCTTACATGCATAAATGCAGTCAAATGAAAAATATTCTGCTGCTCAGCCTAGTGTTTCCAACTGCTCTCATAAGCACTCTTCAAGCAATTATAATCATTGGCACAGGCTGATGCCATAAATAAAGACTACTGTACTATTCATTCTTTACTGGGTATCAGGACAGCTACTGTCCTTCATAGTGTGCATGCAGGGATTGCTTAAACAATCAGGTTGGATCTTGCAAATACAGCATGATATATTATTTTAAAAACATGAAAGAAAACTACACTGCTTGCTTCAGATGGTTTGGTATCTTCTTGCTTCTTGAGGCATGGAAAACAGTTGCATTCACAGTCACAACTGGGCTATCACTGCTGTGATATGTTATCAAAAAAGCCCATGAATCTGTCATATAACCTGGAACTATCACCCAGATGCATCAATGGAGAGGGTTCCCACACTTACTGCTCTGTGTTCAGACCACAAAATCTGAACACAAAATCTGAAGAGAACCCATACTGGCTTAGACCAAAGATGCATCATCCCAGAATCCTTTCTTCCATACTTACCCAGCAGGGAAGGAGGACAGCCTGATGAGGAAGATCATTTTGCCAGAGTGAGGCTTATCCCTCTGCATCCCTAGAGTGCTGATTTTTTTCCCAAATACAGAAAATTTCTGGTTGTCTGGGCCAACCTTCCCTGGGAAGGTAAGGAAAAGGAAAAAGAAAAGGAAAATGAAGTAAGGAGGAGGAGAGGAGAGGGATAAGAGATC
>VZRH01002026.1:336538-351047 GCA_013397555.1 Urocynchramus pylzowi
AGGAGAGGAGAGGAGAGGAGAGGAGAGGAGAGGAGAGGAGAAGGTGGGCCAGTACCTACCCACCAGTGGAAGGTGCTAACCCTCCCTCCATCTAAGACCAATCTGAGAAACATGGGAACAAGCAGCACATGGTGGAAACTGTGCAACTGCTCTAAATAGCTGTATTTTCTGCTATTCCCATCATTCCCTTGTCTCCTGGTGGCAGGTCTTACAAGAGATACAAGGCTCCCTCAAAGGGGCTTGCACCACAGGTATCCTTTAGCAGAAGTGGCATACCCTGATTATCTCTAAAAGAGCACAGTGGACAATGTGTCACTTAGACAGACAAGAGAAGAGTTTGAGCAGGTAGAAAATGCTGATGGAGCAAAAATGGATGTCCTGCCTCAGACTTGTAGGAGAGTGCCTCTGGAGTGACACCCTCAGATATCTTACACAAAATCATGAGTGGGAATAAATCATCTAAATCAATTTGTCTTTGCAAAGCAGTAAAATTATCAAGAAATCTATACTTCTGTAATGAATGTAGAACAAATCTAAATAACATAAATGGAAAACATTTTGTGTAATATAAACCCCAATTCCCAAAACACAGGAGCAGATAGCAAAGAGACAAAAATAGAGACAATCACTCTTCTGAACATAAGAAACTTAAATCTGCAAGTTGCCCCTGTGATATATAACTCCTTGTGAACCTTCCTCCTGTAATGCTCCCTGCTTGTTGTACTGGCAACAGTAGTACAAAACCAGTCCATATCCATCCCTCTATGGAAGGCTGTCATAATCTCCCCATTGCTTAACTCTTACAGCCAGAAAAATTTCCAGATCCTCTGCCTGTCACCCACCTGGAGTCTCCCAAAATGTCATTATGAACTCAATGGCTTCAAACCAGATGGAAAAGATTCTTATATTTTTTTATTATTTGTAATAGTAATAATAAAAGGATAAGTCTGGTGTCTAAAGACAGAATATGGAGCTCTTCAAGTGTACACTATGTTTAGTGAGCAGGCAAATACATGCATTTGGTTTCTTTAGGCTCTTCCCTGTTTTAGTTTTCCACAGCCACATCCCGTGGCCTTGTCTCCAATGGAGAGCAGTAATTTCAACCATGTTATTAAGACAGGCACTCTGTCCTCCTGAAATTTGAGGAAAATCTGTCAGGAGTCATTACTTTTACCATATTTGGTTGGCATTGTGACTATCACGTTGAGAAATGTTCATAGTGGGCTGAAGGACTGATGCAGAAACACACAGACCTCATGATGATACAAGCCTTGTTTCCTAAGAAGCTGAGCTAAAGCTTACAATGAACTAATAAATTATTACTCATTCCAAATCACATTTCTCATATGATCTATTCTTTTATGAGCAAAAAGGGATATTAGGCCAATAAATCCTTTATTCATTGACAAGATAACAGACCTGTTAACATAAAAGCTATTTTATTTTACATATGAAAAGTCATTTAACAAGTTTAATAAAAAAGCATTTATCTTCTTTTTTTTTTCTATTGTTTTAATGATTCAAAAGCTGAGAAATCCTGAATTAATTTGAGAATGAGTTAGTTAATAAATTAATTATGCTGCATGCTATTTTACTTTGAAATATAAATGCTAGTGCAAAATTGGCAAAGAGAATGAAATTCTATGGATAAAATGTTAATATGGAGGAAATAATTTAATCAAAGCAGATTGTTTGGTAGTGGTAGAGGTTGAGGAAGGGGGAGAAAAGGCCTTCCACACCCCAGATTTAAATTCTCATTAAATGAAACTGGATCCACCCTTAATAAAGCAATTTTATGCTATGCATGGCTGCATTTGGCACATTTTAGATAGACACAACAGCATAGCACCACTGTCTATTCCCACTTCAATTCAAATATGACTTGGTGGCATAAATCTAAAACTGCTTGCTTAATGCCTTTGTGCATCACCTTTATTATGCAGACACTCTCAACACACTTGCAGTGAGTTCCTATATCCTTCATATTTTTAAGCAGCCCACGTGTTTTGGACCAGTATGGAAGCTGTCCATTTTTTCTTGTTGTGCTTCTTCTACATTTATCTTCTCATGGCATAATTTCTCCTTGAGCAACTCCTGATCTTGACTGTGATATATGGTCTTGAAAAATTTATTTAAGAGTGATGTTTTCCCCTCTATGCTCTAAAATGTTGAACAGTGATTGCAGTCAGTTGAGACACTTGGGTGGCATTGACAGCTTGGACACTGTGCACGGCTCATCACTGACAGGAAGAAACAGCAACATGTCTTAGGAAAAGCAAATGCAGCTTTGAAGATAAGTTAACTTTCTTCACCAGGACAGATTGTTTGAGTGAAAAAATCCTTGAACATATTTTGTGCTTCTATTTTATCATTTTATAATGTCCTACCACAGCACAGTAAACTGTGCAGCTTACATAACATGGTAAGCTGCTTGTGATTTCTTGAATTTTCCTTTTTTCCTCCATTTTTATGTACTTTATTAAAATATAACCTTTCCAGCGAAAACATCCACCAGATCCTGCTTGTGTGAGCTATCAGGAAGATGATTTTGTCAGCACTTGACAGAATGATGTACAAAACCCTCTCTAGTGAGAGTGTCACGGGTAAGGTTGTTTTGTATGACACAGTCTTCTAGATCAAAACTGGTTTCTGACACAACAATGTAATATATGAATGTACTGGAAAACACTTCTTCCTACCAAAACAAAATGGAATATCTGAAGGATAAACACTTCACTAACAGGATCAAATCCTCACTATTCCTATTTACTCTGATTTCAATATCATTCTTTGATTTGCTTCTACTTCTAGAAACCTGAAAATGTTATTGTACATCCCTAAGGACAAATTAGCCAGGCATTGGAGCAGTCAGTGAATATGGGAATTTGTAATTCTCTTATTTTGAGAATGAAAGATGTAGTCACTCTCTAGTGTTTGAATGCCATAGGTAACATGACCTTGATTAATATCTCTAGGATGCTTGAAGCACCCTTGAGATAGGACTAAAGCTGTATAAATGCATCCATATAATGTTTAGTTGTGGTAAAATACCATCACATAGGCAATGTCTACATTACTGGGTTTGGGATGCAGTGTTCAGGAACACAACTTAGCCATATACCAACTCTGCCTGACAGCAAAACTTAAGTGCTCATCACCAGGATGTGGGAGAAGAATCACAGAAGATGCAAATAGGTGCCTGCTGTGGGTAACTGCTGGCAGTCCTGTGGTACATCACAGTGTGCATCACAAGGTGACTCAACACACAAACTCAGGGCTCCTGTGGAAAGGCAGCTCATCCCTACTGTCATAGGACAAATCTCACCCTGGAGTGTTTCTTAAGCAAAAATGGTTCTAAATGCTCAGCTGTGAAATACAGCCAGTCAGAAAAGCATGAGAATAGAGCAGGAAATTTGTATCATGAATCTTGAAGAAACCAGAAAAGTACTACTGCTCTATGCAATTATAAGTATAATAGCTCCTTTTTGGAAAGGAAGGAAAAAAATCATGTATCTGTTATTTTTATATTACCCTACTGCTACATTATGTTATATTCAGACCATCTACAGCTTCAGTGGAATTACTACATAATAGACAGTGATAAATGACTCAAATCATCTGTTTTCCCCTTGTGAGTAGAAATAGTCCCCATAACCATTTCCCTGCCTTGATTGTACTAGAAGCCCTGGACAAGCAATGGTTCCTTTCCCCTGAGTACATATACAACAGCAGCCCTCATGTCTGGTGGCACATTTTATGGCCTGTCATGAACCCAAAGTGCAAAAAACCCCACCAGCTGCCCAGCAGCTCTCCCCTTGCTCAGGAAGTACAGCATTATCTTTCTTGAGCTCTCTTCGGGTTCACTGTTCATGCATCATCTTCCTGTTTATCCCAAAAAAAAAAAAAAATCTTAATTTAAACCAAGCTTCTTTGTTGTTGTTTTTTGACTGCTTCTCTGTTGATGTACTAAAGTGTTGAGCCAAAATCAAGAAGCAGATCCTTACAACCTCAGAAACCCCAGCACCAAACAACAACAGATCTTTCTGTATAGACCATGGCACTAGTGACAGGAAGGCATCCAAGGTGAAAACAGCACATTCTTCACTCAGCAGTCACCATGCTGATGTGGGACAATGGTTGCAGGTGAATAGAAAGAAAAAAGAGATTTAAAGTCATGTTTCCCAAAACAGCTCCACCCTGTCACAGTGCTGATCATCACCCTCTCCATCAGAGAAGAACTTAGATTGAAATATATCTCTGGATGTCATCCAGTCCATCCCTTCTCAATTCTAGGATAAATTCAGAATTATATCAAGGACATCAAGCCTTCTTTTCCTTTCTTAGTCATGGGTAGACAGAGCATACTCTTATGCTTCTCCATCAGTTATTTGTGTATCACTACATGGAAGGGGATCATTTTCCACAGCAAAAATCCCATCCAACAGCCTGACTGGGACACTAGTTTCTGATCATGGAATCAGTGTAAGTTGAAGCACCTCTCAAAACTTTCTCCAAGTCCAAAACTCTTCAGTCTAGTGCAAGTGCTGGTCCTCAGGACTGGCCACACAATGAAGCAGGGATTTCATTTATATGTGATTTTTGACATTTTGATGACTCCTTACCAGCATCTTCCTCTCTCAAGAAACCAACAAAACTTCTTTAAGAGTCTTCTCTTAGGACACACAAGACACTCTCTGTTCACAGGGCTGCATGTGGCTGCTTCATGAAAGCCTTCACACTTTGGTTCTGTTTGCCACCTTCTGTTCCTCAGGCACAGAACTCACACCCTTTTCCACAGGTCTTGGGAGCATGTGGGAACTATGGCATTTGTGAAGATCCTTGGAGCACAAAAGACCCAGACTTGTTTGTAGTATCAGAGCCTCTGTTCATGATGCATAGCTACAGAAAAAATCACAGACTCATCTCCATTGAAGAGAAGGCACCAGATAAATCTTTGCATGTTTTGACATCAAGGAGATTAAAGGGGTGTTTGTGCATGTGCTCTCCTAATCTCTGCTTTACTTCTGTGGAAAGTCACACCTGAATAATGATTAAAAATATGGTCTAAAAAGGTACAGAAGAGATAAAGTGCCTTTAATGTAGAAGTAATAATGATGGTGAAATTAGTCTACCCCTTGGCAAGTGTGTTTATTGATGCTTTTAAGAGAGAAGGCTTTCTGTCACCTGTTGTTTGCTTTCCATGTTGTACACTTGACCATGTGTGTAGACTTTGGCTGTATGTTAATAAAAGAATTGTAGCTAATAAAAGAATTGTAATCAAACCAATCTGCCAGCAACAAATGTCTACGTTCAAAAGTTAGTACAAAAATACAAAGTTTGATTCAGAAAGTAAATGCTGTCATCTTTCATTATTCTTAAGGAAATATCAAGGGAAAAGTATAAAAAGTGTAGAAAACCACTAATGTTTAATGAAATACTTGAGAACATATGAAAAACAGAATACATAATGTGTCCTGAGGTAATAGACCTCAGATCTTTGAGTAATATTTTTAACTTTGATGTGTCCAAACATATTTAACATGTTTCTTGTTATTTGCTGCACAGAACTTGGGATAAGTTACTCAAGGAAGATGCAAAAATGTTATAAACACAAGCCATCTATATTCTAAAATGGGGAGGAAAATGTCCACCACTCTAGCTTTCACTTGGAGCATGTTTATTCAACATGCTGCCTTAGAGTAGACATTTTTATTGTGGCATAAATCTTATATCATCTTAATATTACCAGCAAAGTATTTTCTCTGCTGCAGTGAAGGTACCAGTATATCTATCAGCTCTGCTAAGCCTTTCTGTCTATTTTCACAAACCAGAGCTTTCTGCTAAGGTCGATGCTGATGCCTTCATCCTTCTTTTCCAAAGCTAAGAATGAATCACTGAGCAATATGCATTGCCTTTCACACACTGTGCAGTGAGTGAACACCAATTATGGCAGATCCAGATGTAATCCACTTCCCAAATTAGTTAAAATGAGTGGCATCTTTGCTGTCATTTTGAAAGACCACAGCAACTCCCTTGAGCTCTTTGGAGGAGTGGTTTAGATCTTTACTTTCAAGGAAGAACAGCTGATGAGGTGATTCACTTGAAGATGGGCAAGATAGGAGTGTTCCACACTTTCTACTGACTAACCTTGCATGGTCTGACTGCACTGGGTGTTTGCACTCTGTTTTCAAGCATCTGCTTGTTCCTGGTGTTGGTCAGGAGAATCAGGAACCTGAATTTCATTCCTTGAAGTACTCTAGTAAGCAGCTAAAACTTAAACATTGTAGTCCTTATGTTTTTATGTATCTAAATCCTCTTTAATAATAATAATTGTTATTATTATAATTAATTGCATATGAAAATACAGGAAGACTTCCACAATTTGGAACACATGCAAGGCATGTGTTTTGTTTCCACTACTTGGACAAACATTGTGCCAACTGAATTTTTTACATTTGACTAAATAGCCATTCCTCCTTCACATTCATGGCCACAGACAGGCAGTGTTGCCTGTGCACAGCACAGCCAGTGCCCCCAGCTCTGTGTGCAGCTGTGGATACAGAGAGCCAAGTGAACTTGCAAGTTGGCATGTTATGTGGGAGCCAGCACAGCTGCAAATTTGCTCGTCCTTTCTGTCTGAATTCATTATTCTGGATGTCCTGGGTAAATCAACTGTCTAGGAAACTGTTCAGGGTACACTTTTATAATTGATACAAACTACCAAAACTAATTGTGCACACAGAGTACAATGCATCTGTGAGGGCAATGGCATAGAGGCAGAGCATGGGTCTTAATGGCCACTCTGAGATGAGTCCTCATGCATCTCTTGATTAATTAAAATATGACAGTTTTTCCTTAAATGGAGAATTGTATGAACCTAGATGAGAACCATCTCTTATTGCTGCAAGTGAGCAGAAAAACAAGGAATTCAGCAGAGTGCAGGAATTCAGCCCTTTTTTGAGCAGGGCTGGGTGGTATGCAGGCTTTATATTTGAGAATGACACAGTCTGCTGCATCACTCCTTGAAGGGATGAAAGGTTTTTTTCTAGCCAAGTAATGACCAAGTGATGTTTTCTTGTAGGCATTCCTAAAAGACTTGATTTTCTCTCCTTCTTAATTTGTCTACTTTTTATTTTATATCTCAAACTTACAAAGAATTAATTTCTTAAGCCTGTCTGAGTTGTTAATTGGACAGCAATTAGCAAGTCTCAAGCAGACCAGTATCTCATTTCAGATGCCCAGTAAAAGTGAGGACTCTCCCAAAGGCATGGGGGCTTCCAGGTTAACACATCATTCACTGGTTCCCACTAACAAGAGGAAGATCCTGGGAGCAAAATCATAACGGTGGGTGAGATGTGAAATAATGAAAAGGGGGGTGAGGAAGAGGGCTCTCACAGAGCTCTGACTTTATGGCCACCACAGGACACAGCAGGCAGGGCCCAAACACTCAACAGGGACTCCTCTTTCCTTAGACCAACCCAAGGCTTTGTGGCACCCATGCTCTTTCCTCTAGCCCTTCACAAAGAGCCTTCAAGTCTTTCATCACCCACATCAAAAGGAATACCAGAAGAAACAGATGCAAATTATCTAAGCATGAATCCCACCATATCAAGGACTTTGCATCAAGCAGTGGGGGCTGTGGGGTGAGAGAAAGCTTCTTTACTTTCCTTGGCCATGGAGGTGGTCCCATGAGACTTGCTGTGAGGAGCTGTCCCTCCCTCTCTACCTGCTGACAATGGTGGGGCTCAGCCCTTGTCACAGCATTTGCGTCAGACGTGACAAGGGTTCAAAATTGCTGAGGAGTCAGCGTGGGGTGAGTGGGAAAGGATGACAGCGACAAGCAGGTAAAATATCCTCACATGCAATCTGATGAAAAAGTCTTGAGTTTCCATAGCATCCACCAGCAATTCTGTCACCTTCCTCCTCAGGACACACATTTGAATTCCGGTATGAATAGCCCTTCTTTGGTTAGGCAGCTACTTCTGTTAAACTTCTGTGCAATAAATAATCCCTATAAATTCATTTCACACTTTTTGTTATCTTTCCACCTGAAGGATTTGTCAAGAAGTAACCTACTTTAAAATGAACTTGTCACAGATACGAGTTTAGAACTTGACAGTTTTTTAAAATATGAATATATCATAAGATTCAATATTGGAAGACAAGACAGTCAGACCATAGAAAGATGTTTTACTTCAAGTGATTATCAAAGCAGCAAAATTGCCTTGCTATTTTCTCCCTTTCTCTATCTTTTTTTTTTTCTTCTGTTTTATTTGGGCATCTGAACCCCTTACATCTCCCACTGATTTTGTGCTCAAGCAATTTAATTTTCTTTAGTACACTTTTTTCTCACCATACACAGTGTTACATCAATTTTATTACGCAAAATTTCTGGGTGTTTGTTCCAAAAATGCCAATGTACTTTTACGAGTAGTTGCACAGTGTTTCAAATACGTATTAAGGAATTAGAATGAAGTTTCCTAAAAATTGTGAAGAAAACACAAAGTAGAAAATTTGTAAGTGAGTTTTTTCAGGACTTCAAAGATTTATGGAGATATTGTGAACTTCTGTTGAAGGTATGTGAGGAAGAACAGAGATACACTGGGATGCAACAAGTGCAAATAATGAAGACAGTTTTAGGCATTTGTAAAAGTTGTTTTGCATTACTACTAAAAACCTGGTAGTTGTAGTAATATTAGAATTCATTTAAATTTTGCCAAAACTGTGCCCTTTTATCCTGCTGATTTCTGAATCTGTTTTTCAAGTGTACTGAGTTACTGAGAAAACTATTAATATTCAATGAAGGTATAGTCATATAAATTATCCAGTTTCTAAAACAGCATAGAAAAGAGGATGATTCATCAGTGTTTGATCTCAAGTTAGGAAAGCGTTTCAATTAATCAGAACTCATAGCAGCCATGAGCAGCTATTCCTTTTTTGCCACTGCAATGAGCACTGAGATGCTGTGGGGAATTGGCAGAAGGAGCCAGTGTAAAACACACCTTATCATCCCTGCAGGAGAAGGTCTGGAAGTGGGGGTGGGAGACAAGGCTACCCAGGCCTGTGCCCAGCCACTGAGGGCTGTTGTTGCCCAGGGATCAAAACAGTGGATGGGACAGTGATGTGTCCATGGCTTTCCCAGATAAGCAGGCAGTGCTGTTGTGTGTTCCCATGGCGTGGGACCGGGGCTCTTCCACTTCCTGGGCTATCATTCCAACCTGAGCAGTGTCCTCCACCACTGCTGTCCACAGCAGGAGCCAGCCAGAGGTCACTGCAATGAGGACAGGTCCTGGTGGCAGGATTGGACAGAAGATACCCAGGTGTTGAAAACAGACCAAGGACCTGGCTTTGATGATCCACCTGCAAAATTTACAAAGGCTGAGGTCAGTCTTGGAGAAAAGATTGTCCTTCCTACAGAAAAGCCTCACGGAAGGTGCGCTGAGCCCAGATTATACGCCAGGGTTTTGCTTTCACCTGTTGATGAAGTAAGTCTAAATCCTCCCTTACCCTCACAGGCCACTGCGAGGTAGTTTGCAAATAAGCTTGGACAACTGAAGCAAAAAGCTCACAGAGTGAGCTTCAGACTCAGAAGGTTTGCTTTGAAGCAAATCAACTGATTTATAAATATATTTGCAAACCAGTTAGTACAAAACAAAAAAACAGGGTCTCTGCATCAGAACAAAGCAACGTCAGCAGTTTTCTTCCAAGAGTGACAAACTTAATAGTCTCAAACATCTGTTCCTTGGGTGCTCTGAGCCCTTTGCACTGTGAGGAGAGTTCAAATTGCAGGTTTTCCCTGGTCAAGCTCAGACCAGTGATGCTCACAGTCTGCCTCAGCTTTGGAAATTTTTTGTACCATATTTAATGGTTGTGCCTGACCATCTTGTTGGTGATGGCAAATGTGAAAATAACCCCAGGTTTCATGGTTAAAAGCAATAGACACTGTCTCTGTGAGAGGAATACTGTCCTGTATTTTATTGAAATGTGTTGTTCTAATGTCATCCCCTGTTGGCTTTTTTGAACAAAATTAGTAAATATTATATCTCCCATTTTTCTTATGAAAACCATTTGGAGAGTTATGGCAAGGCATCTCCAGGCAGCAAGTCCAGTACTTCTCACAGTTGTTTTGAAATAATACACATCTAGAAATGTCTCTAGAGGCCCTCCTCACCAACTCCCCAGAGCTCCTGCAGATGTAGAGATGGCTTTGCACAGTTTTGTTGCCCAGAGATCTCCAAACAGATGAAAGTAAGTGCTTTTTCCTGTCCAAGGACATGCTCTCTCTTGAGGCCAAGAAGCTTGACAGGACTGCAATTACCTCCCTTGCAGATGATTGACTCTAGAGATATTAGGTTGAGGGGATAACCTTCTCTGCAACATTCACGTTGTAGGTTTACATTCAGCATTTTAATACCCTGATATTTATTTCTATTTGGTCCCACATCCCAATTTCACGTCCAACTTAGTGTGGACAAAAGTGAGCCTCAGATCAGGGTAAAGGAAGCTCACTCCAGGTAAGATGTGATGATAATAGTGGAAGGGTGGGATGGAGAGCATTGATGGGAGTGTAAAAGATGACAGGGACAAGAAGAGTGAGGAAACCCATTAACATTTCAAAGTGAGAATTAAAGACCAACATTGCATTTTCAGCTCTTAACAGATGATTCAGTAACTGTAAGATCAGCTTTGCTTCTGCCTGTGCCTGCCCAGGAAAGGGCATTCCTGTGGCATGAAAATCTCACTGCTCCCCTCCTTGCCTGCCAGTGAGCACAATATAATTGAACCTAGAATGCTTTATTTCACCGACAGAAGAATAAGAACTCATTCTTTATAGATGCAGAGGGGGGAAGAGAGAGAGAGAGATGCATAATTACCACATATGCCTCATATGCATTTACATGTACAAGCATATGCTCAGAAAATGTAAACCTTCATTAAAGGAAAAATTGAAGATGACAAATTTGTAATGGAAGATTTAAAATACAAGAAAGGGGAAAGATTAATTCAATAGTCTGTTCACACTTACTTAGGAAATAGGATGCTTTGGTGAGTTCTGCTAATTTTTCCAATGCCCCTTGGATGCGTTGCAAATAAATAATCTTAGAGTGGCAAAATAAATCACTGTGTTACAAAGAGCCCCCATCTGCAATCGAAATCATTCTATTTTCCCTGGAGACACATACCTATGAAAAATTTAGGAGGTCATCAATCTTGGTTTCTCTTTCCAATGTTTATAAAGTTGTATCTTTAGATAAGAGCATTTCCAGTCTTCTTGTAATGATCAAAATCAGAGCTGAGGTCTGGTATATGAACAGAGAGGATCACTGTGCTCAGGTAGACCGCATCTCATCCCTAATTTTTGAAGTAACATAAAATAACTCTTCTGGGGCTGTCTCTGTTACTTGAGTGTCTCTATAGTAAAGTGATGAAAAGACATCTCAATGTACACAAGAAGTAGGTTCTAGGTTTAAATATACAGCATGCAATTGTATAGCACAAGACCACTGAAGAACAATGATAGATGCATTCATTTCATGTCAAATGCTCTGAAATTGTGCATACTCAAAAAATTCAAATCTGTATTCTGCACAAAATCTTACATGGGCTCATGTAATTTGCTATTTTCCCACCACACATAAATTATTTGCTATTGGTAAAAAAATCACTAGGTAACAGTATAGCAGCCAATGTAACTTATCATTCAACAATCAGACTTTTTACTGGAAACCAAAACATCATCATAAAATTCAAATAAACATTTCACAAGGATCATCACACAGGAGGTATCACATTAAGCCTACTGAAAAACCAATTCTCTGAGGTGTGTTTCACAGGCAATTGCTTCCCAAATAGTTTTCCATTAGTGTTGAGATTCAAGCCACAACAAGTGCCTTTAGTCCAGTTTCTAATCCTTATTAAGGAAATGTCTGGATAAGGACTCTGAAGGCAGCTTTCTGTGTCACTTCCAAGGGAAATGTTAACCCTTATTTGGGTCATTTGGATCTAATGATCTCTTGATTCATGACCAAAAATCTTTGTGCTGGTTGTCAGAAATCACATGGTCTAACTCTAACAGAGGAGTGGGGTCTGTGTCCTGAGCATGGGCAGAGAAGGAATGTTCACCAAAGCCACCTTGTACCTGTCTTTGGCTCACATATTTATTCACAAGGTTATTCATAGATATAAAGCTGCTAATACAATGTGTGAGGAAGAGGCAGCTTTATATCTACGAGAACCTTGTGAATAAATATATGAAAATGGAGGTTTTGCTTGTGCACAAAGAGCACTTTACCATGCTCTAGTACATCCCTAGGATAGGGACTGGGCAGCACAAAGGCAGGAGCTTCAGCTTGCTTTCTTATTTGAGCCTCCTATGTCCTTTTCACATAAAAAAATGAACTCAAAATCTTCCTAGGAATTAGCTTTGCTCATTAGCCATGAAATCTGCCCACTTTCTGAAAAGTTCATAGTGCAATGTCTGGCTATTGCAGGTCAAAGAAAGATTAAACAGCCAATTTATTTTAAAATTGAAAAAGAGAAAAGTGAGCTTGATCTATTAATCAGTTTTTCACTTCCACCTAAACTATTAGATAACTCTGAGATAAAGTACTTGAATTCATTAAAGTCTCTGAAGACTGGAAAGGACCCTTTTAAATTTTTCTTCTCTTGCTCTCTCAAAAAGTAAAATCCCTGTAATTTCATAGGTCAAGTTATGGTTACATCCATTTTGGTAAAATGTTGAATTAGAGAATTAGAAGAGATAGGATATTTCAGTTCAAATTGTACTTTCCAGGTGATAGAAATTGACTTCATAGAAAGTTGGGAGATCTCAGGATTTTTGAGAGACACGAGCTTCATGAACATTTGCAGGATTGGCAAGCCTGGTTTGATGTATCTGACCAGTGCTCTGCTGTAAACTATAGTTTACAGAAACACAGTAAACAGAAACAAAATAATAAACAAAACCACAAGAAAACAATTTTTCTTCAAGAGACTTAAAAGTTCACACATCAAAGGGAATGCTGCAAAGGTGCAGCATGAAAATCTGATGGTTTGGGTTTCCAGAGCTGATAAGCATTGTGGTTTCTGCCAGCTTGGTGATAGTCAGAAAGAGGAGCATTCTCACCACCCACGCTCGAGCTCTCAGCAGAGGTGCCCAATGCAGGTGCTTGGGCTGCATGAAGTCCCTTCTCCAAATCACTCTTTCTCAACCACATTCTCAAGCAGCCCATGTTGACAAGAGTCACCTTAGCTCACTGGGTCACAATCTTTCTTATTTAGGCACACTCTTATAGACAAAGCTGCCATAGGGGAGGGACGCCGGTAGGGATGTGCTGCTGCAGAGACTGGCTCACTACTCTTTCAGGTACAGGCGTTCGCCTTTTCCAGCAGCCAGCCCAGCGGGGCCGGCCTGTCACCCGGCGGCGGCAGCAGCCCCTGAGCAGGCACACACACACCCCAGAGCTGGCAGCAGCCCCTGAGCAGGCACACACACACCCCAGAGCTGGCAGCAGCCCCTGAGCAGGCACACACACCCCAGACCTGGCGGCAGCCCCTGAGCAGGCACGCCCACCCCAGANGAGCAGGCACACACACCCCAGACCTGGTGGCAGCCCCTGAGCAGGCACACACACCCCAGACCTGGCAGCAGCACCTGAGCAGGCACACACACCCCAGACCTGGTGGCAGCCCCTGAGCAGGCACACACACCCCAGACCTGGCAGCAGCACCTGAGCAGGCACACACACCCCAGACCTGGTGGCAGCCCCTGAGCAGGCACACACACCCCAGACCTGGCAGCAGCCCCTGAGCAGGCACACACACCCCAGACCTGGTGGCAGCCCCTGAGCAGGCACACACACCCCAGACCTGGCAGCAGCACCTGAGCAGGCACACACACCCCAGACCTGGCGGCAGCCCCTGAGCAGGCGCACACACCCCCAGACATGAGGGACCCACCCTGTCAGGCCCTCAGCTTCGTGCATCCCTCGCTTTTAGTCCCGGTGGGCTGGGGCTACCTGAGCAGCGGCACGGGGGAGACAGACCCGGGGGAAGGAACTGGCCCGGGCACGGGAGGCTGCCCCTCTGCCCGGCCGCCGGGGCTCCCTTCCCGCTGCTCTCCCTGGCCCCCGGCCCCTGGTGCCGCTCGCAGCGGAGAGCAGCTCTCCGTGCCCTGGGGGAGCGGGGCGGGGTGGCAGAGGTGAGAAGCGGCGTCTGCATCCTTACATCCTTACATCCTTACATCCTTACATCCTTACATCCTCACATCCTTACATCCTTACATCCTTACATCCTTACATCCTTACATCCGCCCCCGCATCCCGCATCCCGCATCCCNTCCTTACATCCTTACATCCTCACATCCTTACATCCTTACATCCTTACATCCTTACATCCGCACCCGCATCCCGCATCCCGCATCCCGATCCACACCCTCACCCTGCGTCCGCACCCGCGTCCGCCGCCGGGACGCGCCTTCCCCGCGGACGGTGCGGGGCGGCCCCGAGGG
>VZRH01002026.1:352499-387212 GCA_013397555.1 Urocynchramus pylzowi
GGACAGCGCGGGGAGCCGCCCGGCCGCCCGCACTGCTGGCCCCGGCAGAGCCGAGAGGAGCCGCCGGAGCGGGGGGCGGGGGCTGCTCGCCGGGGCGGGGGCTGTCACGGGGCTGGGACGATAAAACCGGGGGTAATTGCATTTAGGCAAATGAGGCTGTGTCGGCCCTCCCCGTCTCCAGGCATATAAAGTGGGGAGCGCTCCCGCGGCCGGCCAATGCGCTCGGAGAGCAGCGCTCGCCCGCCCCGCTGCAGACGGTGCGTGCGCTGCGGGAGCCCCGCCGGCCGTGCCCGTGTGCGAGGGGTGCGCTTGTCCTGCGCTTGTGAGCGGGTGTGCGGGTGTGCTTCTTTGTCCAGTTCTGTCTGTGTGTGCTTCTCCGGGGGGGCTGCCTGTTCGGGCTTGTGTGTCCGCACGTGCGTGCCTGGATGTGCCCGCATGTTTTTGCGCCTGTCCTTATGTGTCTGGATGTGCAAAGGGATGAGTGCGCACCTCTGGACGCATGGGTATCTGTGTTTGTGTGTGTGGACAGCTACGTTCCTACGTGGGTGTGAGCATTTAAGGTGTGCAGCTCTTTGTATGAGTTTGTGAGTGGATGCATTTGTACCGGACGTGTGTATGAGGGGGATGTGTCTGCCTGCGTGTGTGTATCTGGGAAGGTGTGAATCCTAGATGTGCATCGCCGTCTGAGGGTGTGTTTAAGCCTTCCCCCGTAGGTGCGTGTGTGAAGGGGCACCGCTGGCTGTGTGTGTCCGTGTGTCTGTCTGTGCCGGGGAGCGCCCCGAGCTGTGTGCCGCTGTAATGGCTGTGGGGTGTGTGTCTCTCCAGAGGGGTCTGCAGCAGTCGGGGCGGGGGTGCCGGTGTGACTCGGCGCGTGTGGTGCGAGGGAGCGTGTCCCCAGCTGTGCCCCGGCTGGCCGTGTGTCCCTGTGTGCAGGGCTGTGCGCGGCTGCCAGGCTCCAACCTCTGCCCCGCAGGACGTCGAGGCGGCGATGAGGCTCCCGCTGGCTTTCGCCGTGCTCCTCCTGGCCTCGTCACAGGCGTTGGGCGAGGAGATGGGAGCCACCGACGACCTCAGCTACTGGTCCGACTGGTCCGACAGCGACCAGGCGAAGGTGAGCCCCGGCGGCCCCGCGGGGTGGGGGAGCGAGGGGCTCGGAGCCGGGGGCTCTGTGCCGGCACTGCCCGGTTGGGGCTGTATGGGGGGCTCGGAGCCGGGGGCTGTGTGCCGGCACTGCCCGGCCGGACCGAATGGGGGGCTCGGAGCCGGGGGCTGTGTGCCGGCACTGCCCGGTTGGGGCCGAATGGGGGGCTCGGAGCCGGGGGCTGTGTGCCGGCACTGCCCGGCCGGGGCTGTATGGGGGGCTCGGAGCCGGGGGCTGTGTGCCGGCACTGGGGGTCCGCACTGAGCGCCGCCGCTGTCGCCCCGCAGGAGGAGCTGCCGCTGCCCCTGGAGCACTTCCTGCAGAGGATGGCCCGGAGACCCCGGCCCCAGCAGTTCTTCGGCCTCATGGGCAAGCGGGATGCCGGTGAGCGGGGCGGGGGGCTGCTCACGCCTCTCCTCACGCCTCTTCTCCCAGTGCCTGCCCAAACCTTGCACGGTTATCGCTCGGGATTAATGTGTTACATCTGTTTCTTAGGTGGCCGTGAGGGTGCTTTGGGTTTAGTCTTTTTTGTTTTATTTTTTCTTTTGTGTTTAAATGAGATAAAATCACTGACTGGAAAAGAGACAGCTTTAAAGTCTTAAGTGTGTACCTGTTAAAACACATAAATCCCAGTAGGGGATAGAATGATAATTTATAGGTCAGCATACATGCCACTGAACCACCAAAGTGTGGAAACTGGTTGAGTATACAATTATTGTCATGCTTTCTACATGTTTACTCAACCAAGAATTGATCTAAGAAATTGGAGGTAAACTAATCTAAATTTTGTGGGTTAAGCTGAAACAAGTTTTTATTCTCTTCAAAGAGAAATGCAGTTGTAAACCATCACCCTAATTTCCTTAAGTGGAATATGCGTAGGTTACTTTTTGTATCTGACTTTTTGAAGCATTGCAGTAGCATCATGTGTATATGCCAATCCTTTTTTAATAACTCTCTTTGTCTTTTTTCTCTTTCCTTTTCTCTTCCAATCAGGATATGGCCAGATCTCTCACAAAAGTAAGTTTAAAAAATACAAATATTTTAAGTAATCATTAGGAGATATTAAAAAAAAAAGAGAATAGTGTATTTGACAGGATTGTTTAGAAGGTGACTGGTTTCCGCTAGGGACTGGCAGCACCACTGGTGGAGAAATGATCTATTAAAGAATTGAAACCTCCCCTTCAGTGCCACTGTGAGCCTGTATCTCATCTGAGCTGCTGGAAGCTTTGAGATTTCAATCCATATTAATGTGCGGATGTTGCAGCTCTCTCTTATTTCCCAAGGGGGGATTTTGTAAGCCTTTCTCATTGGCAAGGCAGGCTTGCTGCCAGACTCTGAGAGGAGCAATTAAGATGGCAAAATCTGGAAAATTAGAATAATGAATTCCCAAGTCCCCAAGAATGCTTTCATGGGTGCTTCCAGTCTCTTTCCATGTCCTCACATGCAAGAGGCTGCATCTGTGCCCCCAGCATTGCCTGAGAATCAGACTCCTGCTCACAGCAGGGGCTGGTGGATGATCTGCTGCCATGTGAAGAGCCATATCTTGCCCCACTAGTAAGTGTGCCTTGCTCTGCTTCTGTGTGACACCAAGCAGGAGATGCTATCGGCACTGGGGTGCTACCTTGCTCTGCACAGTGGTAGTTTTATTTTCTGGAATTATCTCATGATGTCTAAAGAGAAACTGGAAGATTTTTATTAAGTAAACATGATCTTACATTCTGTGAAACCTCCTCTGTCCCCAGAGGCCAGCAACTGTCCCTGTGTTCTTTTATCCTCAAGATGCTTTCTTTGGGGTTATGTCTTGAAAGACCAAATAAAGTGTCTGATACAAAGCTCATGCCAAATTACCATCTGACTAAAGTAAAAAAATTAAGTTTTCTGGAACTGCTTCAGCTTGAATTAATACATGTGATGTCTGAGTATCTTGCTTTGTGTATGAATTCATCAAGCAAAATTCTTTCCAATAAGAAACTTCTACGTTTGACTCAAAAGCCAGTTTAGATAAAGAAGAACAGTTCATTTTCATTCCTTGTCTGAAACTATAGCTACTACTATAACCTGATATGTACTGTAGGACTTGGAGTAATTTATCCTCTACACTTCCAGTGTCTTGAGAATTACTAAAGGGACAGGAAGGTAATACCTAAACTTATAAATATTCAAAAAATAGAGCCAGACTGTCTAGCTGAGACGTGTCCAGACATAGAGTCCCAGTGGCTTCCTCTCCAGTAAGGGCTCCACCTGACATGTGAGGGAGGATTTTCTTCCATGTTACAGAAATAAAACAACAACAGGTAGAAGAGATGCACCACACAGATGCAGCTATACCAAGACACTGCCTTCTTGTGCATTTGCTCAGATCAGTAGGAATTGTGTGGGGAGAGAAATAAGATTTGTACTGATAGTGGCCTTTGGTTTTCCATTATACTTTAAAAAACCCCAAAACCAAAGGTCTATCTTACCTAATGAGAAGATGTCCACTAACTGGCCTGTGCCTTGGTCTGTCCTGTTCAGTCTGATTAGGCAGACTGCTGTTCCTTCTCTGTTGTCTGAGTGATGTGAACAACTGCTCTGTGATATAAACAGTTTTGGACCCTGTCTTCTTTCCTTGCAAGAACCTGTTATTTTGAAAGCCTGCCTAGTTAAAATGTATTAAACCACCCCTAAATATATTTTTTCAGGGCATAAAACAGACTCCTTTGTTGGACTTATGGGCAAAAGATCTTTAAATGCTGGTATGTATTTGACTAAATCTGATACTTGGTGATATACAGCCTCTTCATTCCATTGCCTCTTTGTTTTCTCCCAGTGGATGGAAGAAGCAGTTTTCATGTGGTGTAGATCCAGAGTTCTCTGAAAAAGAATCAGGATTTTCTTTGTTACCCAAGATATTTCAGAGTTCACTTCACTTCAATGCTTGAAATGACCAGGCTGGTCTGAGCTGCAGGCAATTCAGGTAGAATTCCCCAGAGCACTTTCATTACTGTCTTGTCCTTGCATGTTCTGCTAGTCCCCAAAGTGCTATTAAAACAAAAAACCCTAACTTTTGATGAGGTATCAAGAAAAATTTGGAGGCTGAAAATGCAAGGGTCACTTGACTTGTGGTCTAAATCCAGATCTCATCAGGTAAAAGGATATTTTCTCTGGAGACCCTTATTCCTAATACTTGGAGGAGAAGGTGAAAGAACAGAACTTTGCCATTAACACCACCTCATTCTGCAGATCAGGCTGCTAAATATTCACAGCTCTTTCAGCTTTTGACTTCACCTAAAGCATTTTAAACTCTGAACAGGTACTGTGAATTCATTTTCCCATAGCATCCATAAGGGGCAGAATTCTCCTCTCCCCTCGTGTGCAGAACCCCTGTGGGAAACTGGAGACTCCCCACAGCTCTGCCTTCCTTCCCTGTGGTCTAGGGCTGTACTGAGGAAATCCCTCACTGGGAACCATAAAGTATCAGTAGATTCTCCAGAATAAGAATTAAAAAAATAAAAAACCTAATATATATTTCATGACTCTGAAATAGTTCTCACTATTTTGTTAAATGGATGATAAAAGTTAAATTACTAGCTGACACCTTTATATTATGTGGATACAAGCTGTGATCTATATTCTGCAATTATGGTTGTCAGTAACTTTTATTTTCAATTAAACCCCCTTCAAGACTAGTAATATTGCTCTCTGCATTATTTTGCAAATTGCTAGGTATCATGAATAATTTTGTACAATTTTCTGCAGTGGCAATAGCTATTAAATGCATAATACCTGTAAATATATCTGCTATCACAAAAGTAAATAGCCTGTAAGTAATAAATTTGGTTTGGTTTCCACTGGGATTACATTTACATTAGTATGAGAATGTAAAATACAGAAAATGTTTTAAAAAATGCAAAGATGTTATTGCCCTAATTTCAAAATTGCTGCTGTAGTCAGGATACTGTTATGTTATGTGGTATTTTGAACAAAAGGGAATAATGATGTTTTACTTTGTTGGGCTATGTAACAACTGTCTGACAGGTAAAACTAGAATTCACAGCTTTTCTGCCTCTGCAGGGAGGCTTGAGGGGGGAAATGGTGAAAAGTTTTTTCTGCTCCACCAGAGGAGAAGATGGGTCCTAAGGACTGTGTAATCAAAGCAAGATCAGGAATTAAGTGTTAGGACTACCCTCACTTCTCCATTTTGGAAGATATTTAACTGGGCAGGACCTTTTACCTCATGCTGTGGTTTTCTTCTGCAGAAAGCCCCTGAGCTCCTTGGTAATGGGCAGGAGCTCGTGCAGTCCCTCTGGGTGTGAGCATGTTGCTGATTTACAGGTGCCAAAGCAGGGTAAGGGGATGCTGATGTCTCAGTCCCTGCTTTGGGGACAGCCTTGCTCAAGAAGGGCTCTCTGGGTTTCACTCTCATTTTCAACGAGCAAGAAGGAGAGATCTACCACTGCTAAACATAAAATATGGTACTTAAGGCTATTTTAGCCTGCAGCTTGTCAGCATGGTGGTCTGAGTACATCTGAGGAGCTTGGCTACTGCTGCAGGGTACAGTAAAATTATCCCTGTGTGTGGGGCTTGTGGACAGGGAGACTTTCAAAGAGCTGGCAAGGAGCTGACTGCACAGGAATGAAGGTGGATATGTCTGTGCAGAAACCCTCTACCACAAATTGACCTGAATGCTTAGATCCCATCAGTTAGATGAATTACTGGGGGGTAAAGGGGCTCTGAGTTAATGAAGCTTCAAGAAGAAGATGATCAGGAGATGAGAGGTGGAAAGCACTGCTCAGACCTTCAGCCCTCTGGAGGCCAGTGTAGTCTGGGAGGTAAAACCAAATCAAAGCAGCTCAGGTTGGGCCAGGAGCCCTGGTCTGTTCCGAACATGCCACTGGCCCCTGGTGGTGCCAGCTGGCTGCAGGTCTCTGACATTTCTTGTGCTTGCTGGTGTTCATGCAAGGCTGTACCTTGTGCTTCAACCTGCTTGGTTTTTTGCAGGGTCCTCTGAAGGGAGCATAGCACAGAATTACGAACGGAGGCGTAAATGAGACGTTCCCGTGCGTTATTTATTAAACTTCATTTGTTCTAATGGCCAATGCAGTGTAATATAAACTAACCACTGTATGAAACAATTATTTATTTAATAACTGAAGGGGTTTGGTTTTTTTCGAGTTGTACATTCAATAAAAGTATTATTTTTCATATTGTGGCAGTGACACGTGTTGTGCAGGTGTGTTGTGGTTCTGAAAGGACCAGCAACCCTGGTGATGTCTCACAACAAAGCACATGTTTGATATGACCTGTAGAGTTATGTTTACTAAAAAAGCAAGTATTCTTTTGTTCATTGAAAGCCAATCTATCAGCTTCACAGCTAGTGCAGAACAGAACTGATGTTCAGTCTAGTGCCTCAATTTGTTTTCATGGTTTATTATGTACTGTAATTTCTGTATCAAAAAATATATTTGTATCATTGCAGCATGTTTTATGTTCTGTGATTATGCATCAATATATTTTAAAAGGGGGGATGGGTAATGTTTGAATGAGAATCCAAGGTCTTCATTTCATAGTCTGGAATTTTATGATAGTAACATTTTAAATAAAAAAATACTCTGGGGCTTTTGCAACATACTTCCTTTGGTGATAGTGATGGAGTTATTTCCCACATTGGTCTGGAATGAGAAATAGCAACAGTGGTCTGAGACTGGAAAGAAATATCACATTATTTTCTTTTTGCAGGGAGGCTGTGAACCTCCTCATGTGTGCTTGGTGAATGTTTGAGGGATTTGTTACTGGAGATAGAAATTCCTGGGATTGCTCCAGGTCACACAAGGTGCCATCCTTTCTAAACCTGATGGAAATGATGGAGCACGTTGACTGAATGGAAAGAGCATGATGTATCCCCCAGCTCCAATAATTTGCTGTGGAATTAATCCAATATTGTAGGTTTATTATTTGAAAGCCAAGCTCTCAATAAGTTCTATCCCTCAGATTCATAATAAAAGCACCTGTGGGTGTGAATCCATGCAATATAAAAGAAAAAAAAATGCGACTCTAATTATCTTTTTAATTAAAATTTCTGATTGCTATATATCCAGGATAGGCCTGAGATGCTACATCCATCTCACCAGATGCCAAGGCATCTGGAGTTCTATCTTCTCTCCCCCTGCTATGAGCTATACTTCTCTGATGCTATGAGGCAAACTTTCATTGTAGATGAACCACCAATAAAATCAGTCAGTTTGTACAAAGCAAATTTAAATCTAAGTAATGCAAAGGGATTCACTTCTTGTTGTTTTCCATTTTGGAAGTGAACTCGTGTGCCTCCATTTTCAAGGTTACCTGGGGCATCATCACAACTACCCCCATTAGGAGCAGCTGGGTGCTGGACCTCACTCCTCCTGGGTTAGAAGCAGCACCTAAGCCTGCCCATGCCTAAAACAGACCCCACTTTCAGCTAGGTAGAAGCCAGATCTAGCAAGGTGGGGGGCCACGTGGTGGGAAAACTGAGGTGGCTTGTGGCAGGGACCACACTGATGTGAGACACTGTGGTTGTACTGGCACTCTGGCAGCTCTTTGTTTTTCCAGGGCTAATTTTCAGACTAATAAATTTTTGTATGAACTCCCACCCAGCTCAGTGAGGAGGAGAAGCTGACTGCTGGGCTAGCAGCACAGCAAAAGCACTGTGGAAATCATGTTGAGTAATGCTCAGTGAAGGGTAGAAAGGAAGAAAAACTAAAATGCTGTTACCCTTGCCTGGAGGACCCTGGTGCTCACAAGAGCTCACAGTCTGTGTGTGCTGAATTTTGAGACACAGAGAGGAAAGAAAAAGCCTCACCATTCACTCCCTGCAGAAGAAGCCTGCACATCTGAAAAACCACCCCACAGAAGAAATCACTGCAAAGCTCACAAATGTACATGGGCTTTAAGTGTTTGAAAGACAGCACAGGTACTAAATAACAGCAACCAGTAAACAGATAGGACTGAATTATCTAGAAAAAACGTAGAATTGATTGGGTTGGAAGGCACCTTTAGAGATCATCTAGTCCAACCTCCCTGCCATGGACAGGGACATCTTTCACTAGACTAGTTTGCTCAGAGTTCCAACCAAATTGACACTGAACACTTCCAGGAATGGAATATCCACAGTTTCTCCAGGCAATGTGTTGCAGAGTCTCACCACCCTCGTTGTAAAGAATTCCTTCCTTAAAACCAATCCAAGACTACCCTCTTTCATCTTAAATATCTGATCATCTTCATGCCCATCCTCTGCAGTTGCTCCAGCTGGTTCATGTTCTTCCTGTGCTGGGGAACCTGGAGCTGGATGCAGCCCTCCAGGTGGGGTCTCATCAAAGCAGAGTAGGACAGGATCACCTCCTCTCCCTGCAGCCTGCACTGCTTTTGGTGCAGCCCAGGATGTGGCTGTCTCTCTGGGCTGCAAGCTGGGTCATGTTGACTTGCTCAACCACAAAGAGCCCCAAGTGCTTTTCCTTGGCGCTGCTCTCAATCCATTCCCTGCCCAGCCTGTATTTGTTCTTGGGATTGCCCTGACCCAGGTGTGGGACCTTACACTTGGCCCAGCTGAACCTCATGAAATTCACACAGGGTCACTCCTCACACCTGTCAAAGTCCTTCTGGCATCCTTTCCCTCAAGCATGTCAGTGGCATTACCACAATTTACTCTAGAAGGAAAGGCTGAGCCTCTGTCACCAAAATTAGTCTTCTTTTACATGTCAGTCTGTTGAGTGGTTTCAATCTGGCATTTTAAACAACTCATTTTAATTTCTGGTGGCAAAATAATGTCAGATTTGTGCTAATCTGGGTTTTGGACAAGTTTCAATTTAACATTGATTTGTATGTTTGTATAGACATACATTCTAAGCTCGAAATAAAGCAAACACACCAAATGGCATAGCCTGAAATGTTTCAATGACTCTACCAACAGTACATTAAAAGCCCTCCTCACATTTCAGTGCTGGCAGGGATGGCTCAGCCAGGCCATGCCACATCAGGGCTGTGGGGCTGTGCCTGCCCAGCAGGTCCTGGGCAGAGGTGGAGGTGCATGAATTGCACACATCTGCAGGCATCCACTCCAGCTGTCTGTTCCTGCCACAGACTCGCTCCCAACATCTCCCCACAACAATATTTGCTCTCACAGGCATCCTGGGATCCTAGAGTCATAAAGAGGAATTCTGTTTTTACCTGCCTTTAGTCTGGAGCAATATAGTCTATAGACTATTGAGAACTTCAAAGAGGGTTTTAAATAATTTCTGTGGTCTTTAATCTCCCTTTTAGGGCTCAATCAGCTTTTAAACACTTTTATGTTTTGGACAGCATTGCTTGCAGCTCCAGGCATTCCTGCCTTGGACCGCTGGGCAGTGCCCATTCTCCAGTTCCACTGCAGGCTTTGGAGAGGCTTTCACTAAATCCCTCCCTGTCTCCACAACAGCCAGCCACAACTGTGACACTGACTGAGCTCTTTTTGGGGGCAGCAGTCTGACATCCATCATGTTGCATAAGCTAATCAATAACACTGCAGCAAGGGCATCTGTCAGGAAAATGCAAGCAAGCCTTATATAAAGCAATAAAAGTCTTTCTAGGAAATCAGCACAGAGAGTAAACCCAGTGCTGATAATTGTCCCCACTGGGAATGCTACAGGCAGTTTGAGATCACAGCCCACCTCCAACATGCTTAGCACCCTTTTCTGCTTATTTTTCCCCCCAGAAACACATCAATCATCTTCATTGTGACATGTGACTGCTCTCCTGGTAGGCACTGTCTCCCCTACACACAGGCACTCCCTTTCACCCAGACAGCAATGTTGAAGACAGGTCCTCAGAAGCCTGTCTTGCCCAAGAGTGTCACAGAGGGCCAGCAGCTCTATCCATCATCTCCATCTCTGTGCTGTTGCATGGAGACCATGGTTGTCCATGGTGGAGATGCAGCTGAATTTAACCTGGCAAGCCAAATCCAGAGCCATTGCTCACAAACTCTACCCATGAAAGGGGGAGCTGGGAGGGGGGTCTGGCCCCCCATACCTCATTTCACCTGGGGAGCTCAGGCTCTGCAGTGCTTGCTTAATTCTGATGCCACAAGCAAATCCATGCTCTGTTCATGCCAGGAGACTGCTATTTTTCAGCATGGTCCTAACCAAAAGAAAAGGAGGGATCTGGAAATGTTTGGGCTTGGGGATTTTGCAGGAGCCCTATCTCTAGCCATCATGAGCTAGAGCAGAAAAGCACCAAGAGTTTTTTTGGAAATTATTGAGGTGAATCTTTAAAATGCTGTTTGTTCAGAGTACGTCAGTAACAGCTCCTCCAGAGCTACCAGCAGCTGTTATTGAAATGCAAACTTTGTCCCTTAAACTGTGTCTCCTAAATGATGGCTGACTGCTTCATCACAGGAGGTACCGAGCAAGTCCCAGTGCAAACTCTGGTAATGACCAAATGCTCTTCTGATGAGCCCAGGCAGCTCCCTTAGCCATAATGTAACACACTGCATTGACAAACATCTCAGAGTGACAGGACGAGAGCACACAGTGGCTCCTTCCCTGCAGCTGTACTGTGCCAGTACACAGCCACCTGCAGTACCAGATACAGCCACATACCCCCGTGTTATCTGCAAAACAGCTCCCTTTTAGAAGAAGATAATTGTTTATAGAAGATAAACAATTTATAGAAGATAATTTATAGAAGATAATTGTTACTTAAATTTTTTAATTTTTGGTGTTGGTGTTACCAAGTGAACAAATATCCTTGAACCTACATCTTTCAGGGAAGAAAAAAAAAGACACTCTGTGCATTATTCTTTTAATACTTTTGATAGAGACTGAAACAATTGTCAGCTGGAGAGGCTGTGTGAAAATCATTATGATACTTATTAAAAATTATCACTGCTCCATTCCTGATAGATATCTGATTTCTGTCAGAATAAACCATCTCAGAAACTCCTTCTTAAAGAGAGGTATACAGAGCATGTGCAAAATATCACCTCTTGTTTTCTGCATCTATCTCCAAATTAAACAATGTTACCACTTACTGCATATGGAAGAAATGCTATGTGAACAGACTGTTAGACAATAAAACACTTTATATCTCATGGTCAGAAGCAACAACAGTGGCCGAGCTAGAAATGCAATGCACACCATGTAGCTAACCAGCCACTTCAGTGAAAAGAAACTTCACAAATTATAAAGAATTATGTTAAATGCTAAGAAAATACTGGGGGGGGGAAGCACCTTTTCTGGTTTTTTTTCTTATATTTCTATTTCAGCAGCATAGCTNATGCACACCATGTAGCTAACCAGCCACTTCAGTGAAAAGAAACTTCACAAATTATAAAGAATTATGTTAAATGCTTAGAAAATACTGTTGGGGGTGGGGGGGGGAGCACCTTAGCACCTTTTCTGTTTTTTTTCTTATCTAAACCATTTTCTACATTTCTATTTCAGCAGCATAGCTGCAAAAGAGTTAAAGGATACATCAGCACCAACATATCACAAAAGCATTTAGATGAAAAAGACCCTTAAGATCATTGAGTCAAACAAATGTAGCAATGGAGACACCACCCAAAGGCCAGAGAGAGTGGAACTGTGTGAAGCAGGTAAAGAGCTGCATAAATTCATGCCTTATATTCTCAGTCAGAACTGGAGTGCCTCAGTGCCAATACAGGTTAATACACCTTCATTTTATTTGCATGAACTAGTTAGCATTAAAAACATCTAGCTGAGTAACAGAACATCTTTAATCACAGATATTCAGTTTTGGCACATAGAAATGCTTTAATTTTCACTTCTATAACACTCAGACAACAATAGCCACATTGTGTTTGTGTGTACCAACATGCTCTGGAAGCAAACCTTGCCTGGAGAAGATACACACTAATTACTGAAGGAATATATATGTACAGTGTAGTTATTCTAAGACTGCATTAAGAAAAAAAAAATATTATTCAGTGAATTTTGAAACAGTGAATTTTCACAACACCCAGAAGACATCACAGCTGTTTTGTGAGACTTGAACATTTACAGCTCGGATTCCCACAGTGATAGCTCAGCCTGGGCAAAGCCTGCACTGTGTGGGCATGAGTGAGACCCACCCAGTGCACCACAAACCTCACCAAAACCATACATAGGCACAAGACAGCACTTCAGAGCAGTTTTCTTGAAATACAGCATAATGAATTCTGATGTCTGCAGATGGAAACCTGTTTATCCACAGCACATCTTCCCCACACTTCCTTACCAGTCCAATTCCAGCTTGAGGAAACAATCAAACCTTCCTGTCCTGCCCTCCCAGGCTGCCAAAGGAGTTCCAATTAGTGTCAATTGGGATAATAGCTCTATTTGCATTTTTAAGCTGTTATTAGCAAGTTGTCAGTCAGCCAGTAATTTGTATCACTTTGGTATAATGAGTATTTAAATATTTAAAAGGAGAATGTTCCTTTCTACCACCCCCTTCCTTTTTGTGCTAAAATAATAATGGTTTTAATCAAAAGTAATTTGTATTAATATACATTTTGCCCCAGGTGTTAAAGGCAGTCTTCATGAGCAGCGGTGAGAGATATTAAGTAATACAGTTTATTAATATAGACAATTACTTCTATCCTTGATAGTAGCAAAAATGGAGGCAGCTTTTGCAACCAGAACAACCTGACTCTCTTCTTGGCCTCTGCAAGATGATTATGGTTTAGGAATTGAGGTCAGTTCAATTAATTTTAAGTACCCAGTGTTATAATTTTCTAAAGGACTATTTTGGACTCAATTACTCTATCTTCTCCTTGATGAAAATTCATCAATTAAGCATCCTGTACCACACACACATGCACCAAAAAAACCCCAAAAAAACCCCAAAAAACCAAAAAAAACCAAAAAACCCCAAAAAAACCCAAAACAAAACAAAACACCCAAAAACAACCAAACACAAAAAAATAAAACAAGGGCAGAAGACCTCTCTCAGAACATGTCTGGAGTAGGCAAAAGGCTGTGTGTGTTTCCATGTTGCCACTACACCACCTATGTTCCCTGGGGGATGTTTTTCCTGACAGGGCTTGAGTCTAAATGCTCAGGTATACACAATTCATCACCACAGAGTTCACAAAACAACTGGATTGGCCATTTACATAAACAGGAAATCTTTCCACATTTATATGATGTACTTCATCTTATAATGCATTTGTATTTTTAAAATAATGCTTTTGAGGAAAAAAAGTACCTAAGCCTTTCTGACCTGCACCTGTAAACTTCCTAGTAGCCTTGAGAGGTGGGTTCATGAAGTCCAGCTCTGCCAAAGGCAGGGCCTCACTCGTGGGTTGGAGCAAGCCCAAGCATAAATACAGGCTGGGTGGAGGATGGGTGGAGAGCAGACCCAAGGGGAAGGATTTGGGGTGCTGGTGGACGAGCACGAGCCAGCAGTGTGTGCTCAGAGCCCGGAAAGTTGATGGTTTCCTGGGCTGCACCAGAGGAGGTGTGGCCAGCAGATCAGTGGAGGGGATCCTGCCCCTCTACTCCACTCTGGTGAAGCCCCACTGGACTGCTGCACCCAGCTCTGGGGCCCTCAGCATGGGAAGGACATGGAGCAGTTGGAGCAAGTCTGGAGGATGCCATGAAGATAATCAGAGGGAGGGAGTACCTCCCCATGAAGACAGTGGTGGGGCTGTTCAGCCTGGAAAAGAAAGGGGCTTGTGGCACCTTCCAGTACCCCAAGGGAGCCTACAAGAGAGAGGTGTTTTACAAGGATATTTAGTGATAGAACAAGGGGAATGGCTTTAAACTGAAAGACAGTAGATTTAAATTAGATATAAGGAAGAAATTCTTTACTGTGAGGATGGTGAGACATTGGAAGAGGCTGTCCAGAGAAGGTGTGGATGTCCCATCCCTGGAAGTGTTCAAGGCCAGGTTGGATGGGACTCTGAGCAACCTGGTCTACTGAAAATCTATCCCCACCAATAGCAGGGAAGTTGGAACTAGACAATCTCCAAGGTCCCTTCAAACCCAAATTTTTCTGTGATTCTGTCTTAACGTTCTCTTTGTATGACATCTGAAATCCTGTGATCCTTATATTAATCATGAAGGAAAAACGAAAACTCCTGACAAGTTCAGAGGTAAAATTAACATTGCTTATTCCCTAGTCTGGTATTGTCTTCCATTTTCCCTAGAACTGACATTTTATACCTATTCCAACTCACATTACTGATTTTTAATATAACTAGCTTTGAATTGCCTCTAAATGGAATATTGAATGCCATCAATACTAATACAATTCAACTCTTAGCTGCCACCTTACCTGCAGCACCAGCACGAGAAGCTCTGCACAACATCTTTTGAGCAAGATCAATTTGAAAGCATTTTATTTTATGCGTGGCTTTATCCTTATTCTAATCAAGTACTTATTAAATTCCACGAGGCTCACGCACAAATCCCAGTGACAATGGTTTGTGAAGGGAGATATTAAAAGCAGAAGGAGAGCAGGAAGGAGCGCATCTTCCCCAGGGAAGGGGAGCTCATTTGCACGGGCGCGCTAACTAGCGGCTGCCATCTGCCGGCTAGAAAAAGAAAAATTTGTAGAAAATTAGGAAATCGTCCCGGAAGCAACTTCCCGATCCGAATTCAAGTTTTGACAGACTCTTTGTGTCATGCTGGGCCACAGAACAAGGGGCGCAGTCAGCCCCGACTCGCTCGCATGGGAGAAACACAAAGCCGGGCGGGCTCCAGGGTAGTCAGCATCTTTTGTTGTTGCTCATAGGGTGATTGAAAGATCCAAACCTGAGCATAGTGGTTAGAACCAAAAAACTGGTTCCCCAGCTAGTTTTTGCCTGTTGAAAGAGTTTCCAGGCAACAAAAAAGTCGGAAAAAGTGGCACTACAGAGAGGGGTGGGTGAAATTCCACAAACAGGTCTCAGAAAGCAGCTGTTAATGTACCACCTCCCCTAGCTACTACCCCTACCAACTTGCAGAGAAGCACAGCAGCAAAGACCACCTCTCTGCCTCATTCTTTCTTGTCCCTTTGCTGGGAACAAGCTTTTTAAACATATTAAAAAAAATATTACTCATTTAAATGAAAATAAATTGAAATTATTCAATTAAAATAAAAATACAATTACGATTCTGTGCATTACCTGCATCCAGAGACAGCTTACACAAAACTAAGACTTTCCTAACTGCAGTCTTTCCATCAACCACAATGTCTATGTAAATACATAAATAAAAAGCAATATGGCCCAAAGTTCCAAAATGAGGAGCTGTGACAGGCATGGTGCAGGTGATGCGTGTGCTTTGGCTATCCCATGGAAAGGCACTGAGGAATACAGTGTAACTTGTTACAGAAATAAGCAGCCTCTCCCACAACTCAGCTGCCCTCTCCTTTGGAGACACTGCACCATAGCCAGCTCAAACACAGACTGAGCTTGTATCAAATCCTCCTTCCACAACTTCTGCTAATGGGAACCAAAAATTAGGTCTCTATCAGAAAAAAATAAGTCCATCCCTCCAAAGAGTCTAAAATAGGCTGCTTTTACACTTTACTGTGAATTTAAACAGAGTTTCAAAAATTTTACATCATTTCAAACCATCCCACATCACAAAACTCTGACTGATGGACTAAGGGCTCCTAAAGTCCTGCCAAGTGCTCTCTGCATCTTACATGCTGGTTTGTACTGGGGAACTTCTCTGGAGAGCTGTCGGAATCCAAGGTATTCCTCTTCGTGCCCCAAACCCCGGGCAGGGGTCTGGGTGGCCCTGGCAGGAGGCCAAAAACACTTGGGGCTTTGATTTCAGCCCATGGGACAAATTACCAACCTTATATGAGGAATCACNAGACAGCCCCAGCCCCATGGGAGGTGTGAGCCTTGGACTGACCTGCTGGCCAGAGCTCGGCGGGTCAGACAGAAAATATTTTAGATAAGAGACAATAAACATCACTGAGAACACGAGCAGAAGACTCCTGACTCCTTCTTGGACAGCTGGGTTGGGAAAAGCTGCTTCCACCAACACCTGGGGTCATCTCAGAGAGCAGAGAAGACCCCGACAGAGAGCCACTGTCAGGAACACTGGGATGTGACAGTCAGGGAGGCTCCACACAAGCAGCCAACAGGAGGCTAGAACAGCACGTAGGCTTTATTAAAGAGCTGAAGGGCATGGGGAGCACTGGGCAACCTCAAGCACCTGGTAGGTCTCATACCCTGCAGTGTTCTCTTTGGAGCTGTTAACTTCTCATTCCTCAAAAGGAAAAAAGATTGCTGTGAAAACAAAATTTAGTAACTGAATTGATTCAAATCAGAACAAAACCAAACAAACCCACCCCAAATCAATTAAAAAAAAAAACCCTACATTTTTTTAGCAACTTTGCAAGAACCCTACAGGTTCTCCCTCAGCCCTCATCAGTCCTGCAGGTCAAGCAAATACTCATCTCTGCTTTCCCCACGTGGACCACTGACTTCAATTCCTCATCCCCACCTGACACAATACTCAAACCAATACAACACTCAAGCTGTCAGAACCATCCAGATTAATTTTATCCAAAAGAAAGAGTGAGAAAAAGAGGCCACCACAGCAGGAAGAAAGCTAGAGTAGAACTAGACAAGACAGCATTGCACCCTGGATCTGCATCCTGTTCCCTCCTGTGACAAACTACAAACATGGCTGCAGCTAGCAAATGATTCTGAGTAGCTAGATGTTTTTGTCTTAAATTTTCTATTTTGTTTTGTCTTTTTTTTGCCTCAATTTTTATTTTAAAGGAAAAAAAAAAAAAAGAGAAAATATAGCATCACAGAAACCAAAAAAGCTGTAAAATTCCATTCATAAAGAAGGAATTACACTCAAGTTTTACACTCACAAGACCTTTGACAAGGCAGCAAGCATGGTATTTTTCCTGTACACATTAGTAAAAAGATAAAATAACTAAATCATAGTCTAGGATATTGACCTGATATATAAATCTCCAATGTAGTAGGAATTTTTAAAAAATTAGCTGGATTTCCTTGAATGCTGCAATGTTGCAGTAGAAAGTGCATTTGAGCAGTGATCCCAAAATATGTTGAGCCTGTTTTCACTTTAGGCAAATACTGTTTTGTTATAACAGACTTTATAAGTTTACAGTGAGTAGTAAATCTGACCTGTACACATCAGTACCTAACCACATACTCTACACTCCTCTCTTAACTCAAAATATTCTTAACTGTTTCAAAGAAATCCAGAAAGACAAGCACATGGCCCCTAAGTAAAGAAGGCTGCAGGAACATATTACAGACAGCTCACAAGTGCTGTGGTGCCACCAAAGGGTTTCAGTAAAGTCTCTGGGATACAGACTCAAATGCAGGATTAGGGTGGAGCAACAAACAGACAACCAGTCATTTTGTGAAGGTTTTAAATCAGAACAGCTTATATTTTATCTTTAAAAAATGGCTTTGGTTTCCTAGTCAAGAGGGACAATAAAGAAGACTTGTTTTCATAAAGAGCATGATGCTAATCAAGTCAATCTGCAGCACACACATGTATTTCTTGACCACCCTTATACTTAAGTTACCTTCACAAAAGTAATCCACATGGCTAAGTAGTTAATAAAAAGTTATCTTGGGTAAAAAGTCAGGCGATTTTTCAGTAGATTATTAGAAGTTCTTGTGATTTCTGAAGCAGTTTTCCCCCCATTTTTCCAAGCAAGGCATCTGATCCCATTGTCAGTGATGCTTTGTCCAGCTACAACCTATAGTTAACAGGTTTGGTTCACCCACACAGTTGGCCACTTGTGGTTCAGCAGCAACACAGTTGACCTTTCTTCATCATATAAGTGGGAAAACTCTCACAATAAAAGAAACATTTCTTAAAATACTTACTCATGCAATTTCCATCAAACTCATACACATCACCCAGTTAACACTATTTTTTCAAGAATAATAAATACATTTATAAAAAGTGAAGTCCTTGAGTTAGAAACAAAGACATAACTTGGCTTCTCTTATCCATTCTGCTCTTTGATAACAGTCACAATATCTTTCAACTGATGGTATATTTACAGAACAGCCAACTGTTAGCTTCACAGTAACAAATGAGATTGCCATTCATTTAAGTAACACCCAGCACCATCTCAATAAACTCTAGAAAGCATCTCTGCATAGCTATGAATATCTAAATACTTTTTGAAAACTAGACCAAGGTTTTCAGGAATGTGTAGAAGGACATTCAGAATAGAATAACATAGATACTATCCAAGTCCCTCAGCCAGGAACACAAATCACAGACAGCTAGAGTCCAACTCCCCTTTGCTCAGAGCGTCAGCAGCAGTTTGCATCCCTCAGCCTGATTCAAGCTTCAAAACAGAGCTCACATTAAAATATATTAAATTACTTCAAGGAAAATTAATACAATCAAGGTTACATAAGGAACAGAGCTGTCAAATAAAGTAGTCCCTTGTCCAGAAATTATTTTCCCATGAATTACAAAGTTTTGGTACAGCAGCATAGGTTTTTAATAGTACACTAACCACAGAAAGCTTTCATTTCCAATAGCATTATCAAAGTACATCTTAAAGACTATTTAAGCTTTAGGTTTGCATAATTTGGTTGGTTTTCTTAAAGCAGAGTGCACACAAAGCGCTTGCAGCACTGTCATCTGGGGATTATTTGAGCAGTCTATTCTTGGGTAGCCGACTTGTAATGTTTCAATGTGCGTGCAGAAGGATCAGTGGCTTTAACCCATCTTGGCATCCAGTAGTGGGGCAGCCAGCTGCTCCGCCCTGAGTAGTGCTTTTCGAAGATCTGGCGGTAGTAATAACTTTCTTTTGTTTTAGGAGGATTAAAAGGATATTTCTCCGCTGCCTTCTCCAGTAAAAGGTCATCAACCTACAGACATAAGCAAAACTCAAGTTAAGCTGCAAATATCTTCAACTTTTTAAGATACACAACGATTCACCAACCACTAAACATCCACAGTTTTTGAAAAAAAAGTCTATTCTAGAGGCACAGGTTTGACAGGTCAAACAAACCTGTGTCACTGGTTTTTTATGAATATGTAAATGTACTCCCAGTGCTGTTGGTATTTCTCTGCATGACATGTGAAGCCCATTTCTCTGGGACACAACTACCTTTGTTAGTAAGGTCACTTCTTTCCTACCCTTTCTTTGCTGTGAAACAAGTGCAAAAACTTAAAGCAGTCATTTTGCCATGTAAGTGGCTTCCTAGGGTGTTTTTGTAGCTTGGGGAGAGTTGGCTGTTATAATCAACACCAATAACCGTGCTCTTAGCAACAGAAGACCTGGGATGCAAAGACACCTGCAGTTGAAGCTGGCTGAGAAAGGAAGGATAAATAGTTGCACCAGGTGAGGCAATTTCAATGAGCAGTTTTGGCTGCCATCATGCTGTTTAACTTTTCAAGTCTGTGAAACAGATTTGCTGCTCTTAAAGCAGTACAGGCTCAGAACAGGCAGCAGAACACTGCTGCCTGACCCAACTACTTTCTTGCCTGAGGAAACAGAGAAAGAAAATGGGGAAGAAAGAGTTGGTGGTAGGACAGACAAGCTCCCATCCACAGGCTTGACTATATGTATTTCCATGTAACAGAGCTCTGGTGTAAATAGGGTCTTATTCCTTCCTCTCCATTATTCAACTACCTCTGCACTCCAGAGAGGATTATCCTTTGTACAGAATCAAAATGCTGTAAGTCTGGTTAACAATGCAAGCAGAGGTTTTAAAAAGCAAAAAGGCTTAGCTAGGGATGGCTTTGAAAAATGAATGACGCAAACAAGAAAGTACATTATAAAGTCATTATGTTGTTACTCAGCTGCAGACTAAGTTCATGCAAGTGCCTTCAGCTGAAGCATCTGCTTTGCCTGTAACCCAGAAATTGTGTTTGTTGATACACAATCTAATTTGCAATCCAGACACTTAAATGATGTTCATTTCCTTATACAGTCATTTCTGGCAGGGTCTAGCATTTCTTTCTAACTAGGATCACAAATGTCTTTAATCAACTCAGATATCTAGAAGAACATTGATTAAGGTTTATGGTACTCCTGCACAAGTTAACTCAAGTTAACTGCTATATCCAGATTTATTCTCTCAACTAAGCATGTGAGCTGCCTCCCACTGGCAACCATATCTAATACATCTAAGTGAGAAAAGAAAAAGTGGTATTCTACCTGTTGATCAATATAGTCCTGAAGAATGGAAAACCAGGATTTCTTTACTGATGCTATACCATCACTGAAAGCTTCTTTGGGTCTCCAGAGAATTTCTTTGGGAAGTAAATTGGAATCTTCAAAGGACAATCTTAAAAGGTATTTCTCAATTCCATTCTGTTTGCAGAACAAAAAACAATGTCATGAGTCTCAGGAACTGCAGTGCAAAGATCTGGATTTAAACACTTACGAAATGGTTTTCTTTCAGAAGGTTTGGTCAGAAAAGGTTTCCCAGTAGTTCAACAATTCAATAAAATATTTAAGAGCATGCTTGACTTTGGGTGGAGGACTTAACCATCGAACTCAACAATCTGGTCATGCTTAGAACACATATCAGTGAATTTGTAAACTTACATTTGGATCCCACCCTAGTTTTATGTACCTTTGGGATTCGCAGCTCTGCTGGCAGAGATAAATAATAAGAAGTAAACCGATGATCCAAAAATGGGACTCTCAGTTCAAGGCTAAGCAGGGGGAATAAACAGAAAAGATAATGAATTAATCCAACAAGTTATCGACTTACAAATTCCACAGCAGCTAAGCTTCCCCTGTCTTTCACATAAACACCAGGTTTGCTGCTTTTACTTGGAAGAAATTTCACTTGCGTATTTACAACTACCTGAATTTAATTCACCAATTTGTGAAATGAGGTGTACGGTCTACACAGATTAAAGACTAGGATATTTTATAATGCCATATGCCCTGAATTTACAGACTACAGTCCTATAGGATCTGCAATAACTATTACAACATGTATGCAAAAGCACATTTTAAAAAACCCTCTTTCTCTCAGAGAACTACCAAGTTGCTCACTAGGATTTACATCAGCGTTTGTAAACAAATCATAGAACCAAGCAAGGACTTCTGCTGCCATTTCTGAAATCCTCATTTGTTTGTGTTGTCAAGAAACAACAATAAGGAGCCCTACAGCATTCACACAAGTTCTCTCCTATACCAGTGGTAGATATACACATACAAAGCCTTTCTGCTTTTGTATACCACAGCTTCTAAGGACACAGAAGGCAACAAATAAAATGACAGTAACTGCATCTTCAGCAGAAAGAATCCCTCTTGGTGTGTTTGCTCAAGAGACATTATGCTGTCCAGCTTCACAAGTGAAAGGAGATGTTATACTGCATCCTAGTAATTTCATTGTCTCTTTAGTTGCTACTCTGATAAAAAGTTTCAGCTACTTCAGGTAATACCCACCTTCCAAAAAAATCAAATTAACCCAATACTGAGTATTCAGTAATCAAATACTGAGGGCTCAGTTTCTCCATATAATAACATTTGCACTGCAAGCCTTTCCTTACAGTTATTCTTGTTCCTAACTGATAATGGTAGTTCCATCCTTTCCTCTCTACACTTAGTTTTTCTTCCTTTTCTCCATAAACCTGACCTCCCTAAATTCTGTTCTAATTTGTTAACACAAGGGTTCTTTCTTCCTAACAGTGCTGTGTAGCAGGTCCAAAGAAAAACAAAAGCAGATAGTATGTGATATTAACCAGCCTTCCAAATGTGGTGAAAATTTTCAGCACAAAACAAATTATAAGGCAAGTGGCAGGTCTCCTGCACTAGTAAAGAGAAACATGAGAAAATTGCAAAAAGCTGAGCAAGTAATTTTGTGGCAGGATCAATATACAACAAAAACTTCCCAACAGATAAGTTGTTTGATTTGCCAAAGATACCATTTTTTCTTAACTATAGACAGCTTTACAACATTGTTCTCAGTTTAAGTAATGTATTTCTTTTAGTAAAATGCTTCTATTTATTTATTCTATTTATAGTTTTTAAAACTATACTATTTTCCTTAGCACTCAATATGGAGATTCTTCAAGACATCAGTTACAGATTGTATCCTAATATCTCTTTATTACAGACAGCTACCTAATGCACATACCTTTTTCAGTATGTTTTAGTTCTGATGATCATCAGAGTCAATATTTCTCTTTGTCTAAACCTCCAAAGACCTCAAAGTCAAATACAAGTTTGCCTTCCTCCTTAACTCTGAATATTTGTATTTCTAATTCACTGCTTCTGTAAAGACCAGTACAGTCCTAGACAAAAAATATTTCAGTTGGCAACAAAGTGAGCCCTATAGTCACAGATCAGATTAAATTTGGCAGTGTGCTTTACTGTTGCTCAAATTCCTTAAGCCTACAACTTCATATTGGCATACAAATCCTCAGCAGTCTTTTCCTGCCTAATCTTCTTTTGCTTTTAAATTGTGAGTGCTCAGCATCCAAGGGAATACATTTTACCCATGTGCTGCAGTAGTTCTGTCTGCACGAAGTACATCAAACAGGTAGAGCTCCTTCAGAAGCCTCTCACTCTCTTCTGCAGCTTCCTCGGGAGATGGTGCCTGAAAACAAACATAGCATGGAGCACACAGGTGGAACACAGCTGCACTGAGGGAACCATTGCTGGCTGTCCTGCATTTGAATTGCAGTGATCACCAGGTGATCTCAAAACCAGCAAAAACTACATACAAGAAATAACAGTCTCAGGAACTGCTAAAGATTAAGAAAGCTATTTTTAAGTGATTAAATCACTTGAATTTTATGCCACCCCAGAAGAAAAACACAATAAATATACAGTTATGACAACTCTCAAACATCACACCTTGAAGTATCACAGATGTTCTGTTGAAAGGCAGAACAAGCAGCTAGCTCAAGCACATTCTGTATAGTAAATATATTTACCTTATGGAAATATATATATCCTTGTGTCAGCTCATCTGATCCTTCCCCTGAAAAAATGACCACGCTGTCTGTTTTCTTCCGAATATACTTGGAGACAAGATACATACCTTAAAAAAAAAGTATGAAGTTACTAAAGTACATCAACATACATGATGCTATATGCAGTTAGTAGTTTAAAATTTAGCATTTTAGAAATTTGTCTCCTACACTACTTCCTTCTGTAGCAAAAAAAATGATGTAAAGTAGCATCTCATTGTTACTCAAAGCCACCAACAGCCACACTAAGTTGGTGCTGCAAATACATCTAAACTGTATATTTACACTTGGCCCTCAAAATATCAGAAAGATGTGTCTACTTGTGATCCTGGGAACACTGCAGGATTCCCATGGGAACATAGAGAGGAGTTGTTCTAGCTCCATTTGAAATTAAGTGTGTGATTAATTCCAGCACAGTGCTGAAGAAACCTTCTGGCCTTGGGGAAAAGCAGAAGTTGCTGTTTAACTCTCTACCACTCAGAGATGAACTGAAACTGGAGTTGAACTGGATGAAGCCCTTTTTTCAATTTCTTTTGTAAAGAATAATTTATAAAACAGAATTATGCCTTCCACTCAATGCATCTTTCTGAATGGGATGCTTTTATAACAAAAGTATTACAAATCTAAAGAAAAGGATCTAATTCAGTATTATACTAAGCAGCAAATATCAAAGAAAAAAATGACAGGAAGAATGTTTTAGTAAAATGCTTATATTTTTAAAGAAATGCATTCATTATTTCACATTGCTAAATCCCATCTTCATGGAGGAAATTCCACCCAGAGAGTTCGGTTTCGAAAACTGTGTTGCCTATTTGCCTTCATAACTTTTTTATGATGACACAAGATTAACTGGGTAAAATGCTGTAGCTTGCATTACACAAAAGGTCCCATTGGATTAGGGGCTTTCCCCTCTTATCAAGCTGGGACTGCTTTGTTAGAAGCTGCTGACTCCCTTCACTTCTCAGAATCAAGTGTACATTGTAAGAACCTGTGTTACTAACCTACGTTACCAAAGGGCAATTATAAATACTTCATATTAGAATCAAAATTATGCAAGGAAAGGGTAACCATGATTTGCTGTCATAATATTCAGTACCTCAGAAAACCTGTGAATTTCCCCCTTCCTCCAAGATTCATACTTACCAGAGCAGAAAACTCAGACCTGCATACCTAACATTTCTTCTTCATGTAACTACTGCTTTTCATATCAAAGCTTCAAAAACATTTTTTGACACTTGCTTCGTGTAGTCAGGGATTTGTAAAAAACTGCCTTTGCCTCAGTGTGGTATCACAGATAAGTCTGGGTACCAGAACTTTGGAGTCCCAGTCCCAGATTCTGTGCCAGCTAAGGGATCTAACAGATGAACATGTAAATTTGCATAAAATTTTATTTGGGTGATATAAACCAAAGACTGCCATTAAAAATATCTTACCAATAGAAGCTCTTATTGTTGTTATATCGTAGGTTTCCAATGAGAAAATAACCTCCTCTATTGCCTGAATCCCCTCTTCAGTATTAAGTATTACTTCATGATGCTCACTGCCTATATGTGCTGCCACCTGTTTGCAAAAGGTCAAAATAGTGCATCACTTTCCAACTAAAACATTTTATAAACATACATTGTGTTTAAAGCAAACACACTCAGTGAAAGCACCAGCTCTCTTCTACTACAATGAAAATTATGACATTAGGCCAAGAAAAGACATTACTTAGCAGACCTCTGACTTGCAGTGGTATGTTCACCAGAGAGAACATAGTCTTCTTAATTACAGTGTTCAATCATGATTGCAAAAGACCATCCAGCTGTTTCCCTAAAACATTAACAGAATCTGTAGAGGCTCTAAATATTCCAGATATCTGCCCTTAAGAGAAAAAGCAGCACAAAAGTGATGAAAGCCTGCATAGTACCCCAGATGCCAAAGTGTTTGTAGAAAACTGTTAATTCAGCAAACTGATAAGTAACTTACAATACTTAACATATATACAAATGCCTTAGTATAGGAACCATAACAGGGAGACCTACTCTAAAACCCAGAGGCAGAACTGAGACAAGTCCAAAGTACTATCCTTTTGACAACAATGCAAGGGGACTTTGTCATGAAAGTTTTCCAAATGCAAGAGAAAACAGGTAAGGTTCCAGTTGCCTCTTTTGTAAGATTAAGCAGCAAGTGTTGTACTAAACTATTTACTGCAAACTGACTTACATCATAGCAATAAATGAATAAATGAATTTTCAGTGTTATTATTAATGCCATACCATGAAGTTAGCACCATTAATACACAGCGTTTAGCATCCAGTAGCTCTGAACAAACTGAAAGCAATGCTTAAGATACCTTTCTGGCAGCAAGTAAGTCAGGACTGTTTTCCATTCCAATTGCAAAGGTTTGTAATGGATAATTGATGTTGATTTCTTTCATCAGTTTCAGAAGAACAGCTGCAACCAAGCTGGAATCTAAGCCCCCTGCCAACAAAACAAATTATCTGATTAGGTATTTGAATGATGTTTTGCTTCCCCCTTAAGGAATCTGATACTGGAATCCTATGAGTGGGCTTCATTTTTAAGCTGTGTGAATACAAGGTACTTCTCATACAAGTGTACATTTACCTCTGCTTAATAAAAGAATCAGGCAACTTCAGTGGAACATCACCAGTACAAGTTATCAGTACTTTTGGTGTCAGAAGCATCAGTGGAACTCCTTATTTAAGATGAACAGAAAGCATACTGAACACATTGTACTACCAGAGAATATGCCCGTTCTCAACTCTACTAAAATGGGATTTATATTACCCATTTTAAAACCACTCCCTAACTTCCTTTTACCTACACATTTGACAGTCAACAGATAGGACTATGGATTTTTTTTTTGTTTGCTGTAAGTAAAGCAACAGAATAATGTAAAATAACAAAATGCTTAGTGTAAGGGTTCCACTCTTCTCCAGTCATTCTTTTTTTTCCCTCCTTTCTAAAGCAGAGTGAAAGGATTTGAACAGTTTGGATAACAAGCAGAAAATAAAACCAAGAGATGGACAAGCTGCCTAAATGTACTCTAAGGATCCACCTTCTTATTATCATGAACTAATGAGATAATCCTTGGCTAGTTCTACTTGCTGCTCTCCTACAGAGTACTGAGCAAAACACAGTACCTGTTTGCCCACATCTGCCTGCAGTTCTGATCAGCATGAGGCAAAACCCTCTTCTCTTGGTTTACTATAGTCTGCACGTGTTTTTTCAGCTAAGTGCATTAGCATCAATTCCTACCCTGATCCCCTCTGTGGACATGCTATCTAAAAAAAAAAAAAGTATTTCCTGTCGAAATTACATACAAATCCTGAGAAAAGGAGAGCACAGAAAACAGAGTGCTCAGGATGCAGAAATCAGGAAAATAAAAACCCAGGTTTTCCACTGTGACATTGAAGAATTCCCTCTGTGATCAGAAACAAAATCAATTCTCTGTGATGTTCCAAGCATATACAAAATTGTGAAGCACTGAGATACTCTGGTATTATTTATACCAGCACGAGCACCTAGTTTTGCTTCCTGCATGTGCATCTGAGGAGCAGCTGACTGCCTTCTATTTTGATATTTGAAATCTGGGGTTTAAACAAGCTTTTTTGCTGAAACTGAGATCTTCCAACTCTATATATCTTTCTGTTTAATTTGCCTTTTTCCTACTTTTTATGGTTGCATTGTAAAGAAATGGTCCAGCAGTATCTCCTGGTCAGTTCTTTCTCATTCAGATGCACATTTAATAGGATTAATGACAAATGAGTGTAATTACTGTCGTAATTAAAGTGAATGCATGAAAAGCATTCCAGAACTCTAACCACAAGTACCAAGTGCCACACGAACACAGGAAATAAGGTGTCAGGCCCATGGTTACAGAGCCTTACCTCTGCAAAGTGCCTCTGCAACACTGGACTATCAGATCACAATAGTGATCAGCTAAGTGAGTGAACAACTTTCTGTACCACAAACTGTTACCTTATCTGCAAAAGAGTGCAGCAAATAATTTTGGTCCAGATGGTCTCCTGTAATATGGTAAATTAAGGAAATTAATTTAGGATGGAGACTAAAGCAAAGGTGGCAAGTAAGAATTCTCCTGCTTCTGAAACATGCCAGGGCTTTCTTCTAGGTTCAATGTGCGCAAGTGAATGTAATAATTAAATTTTCTTTTTAGACCATCCTAAGCAAAAATCTCATGTATTTAAGAATATTGAGTGATTTTCAATAGGAATACTATATTTATTTTTCCTATTTCAAAATGCTCAGTGTCTCAATAAGCCAAGATTCCTGCCCAGAGTAAATTTTAAAAGCATAAAACTTTCAAGATACTTGTAAACTAGAAAACTTTATTCCAAACAAAGAAGTTCTCTGTTGCCTGTCCTAGAAAGCAAATGAAGATTCAGATCACTCCAGGTACATTGCAACAGAACAGCCAATATACTTTCCTTTAACTACTAGAGGATGGGCAAAAGAGAGAGAAGGTACAGAATCGCTGTGGTTCTTGCTACTTACCTGACAGAAGACAACCAATCCTTCTGTGAGCCATCAAACGTTTTCTAACAGCATTTTCAAAGAGGATACGGATGTTGCTTTTCACTGTTTCAAGGTCAAAACCTGCTCAGAAAAAAGAGAAGGGTAAAAAATGTCCAAAAAGTGTTACTTAGACTTTGCTGGACAATGCCAATTTGGAAACAAATATATTTGTCTGAATCTCCTTTGATAACAAGGACACTCAAGTCCATCTTTGTACATGACTGCCTACAAAAACAATTCTAAAGTCCCTACATTTTAAAGGTTCTTACAGATTGTTTTTTTTTCTTAAATGGTACTTTTTTAAACCAATCAATGCAAATTTTACATTCCATGATTACCATTTTTTCACTTTTAAATCAGAGTAAGTAGCAAAATCTTTGCTGTACTACCTGAAGGCAGAGCTTCCACTGTATCACATGCAACATGGAGTGGTTCATCTTTACAGCTATGAAATTTTACTAATTCCACTGATGCAACCTTGCCAGAGGGCTTTAAGTCCAACACTTCATAATGACCCGGAAGAAACGGTTCCACTTTAGAACATAAGGATGTTGAGTGCTTTAAGTTGATAAGTCCTACATAAAATAGGAAAAAATAAAAATGTCAGAGTTCCTGATTTAAAACAATTAAGCTATACCTCACTCAACAGCCTCTCTACTAAAACTATATACAAATATTTTCTCTGGATCCTAAATCTGGTATTAAAAAAATATCCTTCTGAGTCACCATCAGTCCTGGCCAGAGAGTGATTCTGCTTCTGGCAGGATGTACACACAGATCAGAGCCAACCCAAGCTGAGGCAGATAGCAGAGAAAGCAAACCACCAAGTTTTACTAATTGGCAAGTAGCAATTTATCCCTATGAGCACTTTTCTAACTGACTGCATTATGGCCAGGTCAAAGTATAATATGTTTAGGAGAATTTGAATGACAATTATTAACTTGTTTTGTGTTTAAAATTAAGTATAGTCACGCTAACAAGGGATTTGCAAAAAACATCATCACTGTAGTGATTGCTTAATTGACATATATTTAGTAATTTCAAAACTCATCAGCTCTAGTCTGATCTACTCCACTGCAATTGAATGCCAGGTACAACTTGTAGCCAAATCTCATTTCCATTCCCCCTGTGAAAGAGGATATTTTGCATCTACTGGTCACCTGGATGCCCCTTGAGGACATCCTCAAAAGGGACACTGAGTTGCTGTTAAGAGAGGGACTGGTAATTCAATGTGATTGTTATAGGACACAGTCCCCAAAATATTTCATTCCCTTCTCTCTTCACAAGCAACAGAAATGGTGCAGCTCTTAGTATTACTACATAGTACTATTAGAAGAGTCAACCTACATTGGAGTCTGATAATAAAATAGATATACAATATATGGGACAGAAATAATCATGAAAGTCAATTTTAGCCAAAGTGCATTTTAGGCAATAAACTCCCTTTTGACACTGTTTGGATTTGTTCGTGATAGCGCCAAGACTAGAGATAATTATTTTAAAAGAGAGAGCAATGATGTGTCATTGCAAAGAAAAAAAATCATCATCAAATAAAGTATGTGATTCTGGGAAAATACCCAATGCTGCAATAAATTTCAGTAGGGTTTTTTCCTGGCTTTTACAGATTAGCAGTTCTTGTGGTATAATTACCTAGTTCACTACATAACACCAAGACCGAAGTTTAATATAATTTATTGTAGCATAAGTCTAGTCTAAGTCAATAGACTATATTTAACTGTGGCCTAACATAAAACATCTTGAGTTCAATACTGCTATGACTCCAGAACACAAAATTTCTAGTTAAATAAGCAAGTAATTTTAGAGATATTAAGGACAATTAAACATCTTGGATGTTTTTATTTTAATGATGTGGAGTTCTTACATTATTAAATACAGCTGATATGTTACTGAACTTGCTGTTCATTTTCTCTTCACACGAAGAAGAAAAGCCCAACAAAGAAGTTTGTCTCCAAAAGAAATACCTAAGATTGTTTAGGCACTAAACACAACTGGCTTTACCTTTTGCCTCAGAACAGACACCCAAAAATCCATCATCAGTCAGCACCTTAAACAGTGGTCTGACTCCATAGGTATCTCTCGCCAGAAATACTTTTCTGTTTGCAGTGTCCAGAAGGATAAAAGCAAATACACCGTCTAGCATGGATGCTGTTTGTTCTATTCCTCCTCTGTTGTATAGATGAAGGATAACCTCACCATCCACTAATGTCTGATAGTCAAATCCAAACTGCTTCTGCAGCTAAAAAAAGCAATAAAGAAAAACATAAATAAGCATTTGCAAACATTGGCTGCTCAGTAATTGTTTCATATGAATAATCTTCTATGTAAAATCGTAGTTTAAAAGTTATATAAATATTTCTGCCAAAGAAGGAAATGATCCTTTTGTGTTCAAAGTTGTACTGGGTTTGCATGCCTGGCTTTGGTAGTGGAGGGACAAGAAGGGTGGCTTCTGTGAGAAGCTGCCAGAAGATTTCCCCACTGGCAGAGCCAAAGTCAGGTGACTCCGGGATGGACTCAGCTGGCCAAGGCTGAGTCAATCAGGAATGTCAGGAATGCCCCTGTGATAACATATGCAAGAACAAAGCTATTGTGCAGGTGGAATTTCTTTCGGCCAGAGAAGAGGGGGACGACACTAAGTGGAGGGGAACAGCCCTGCAGACACCAAGGTCTATGGAGAAGGAGGGGCAGGAGGTGCTCCAGGTGCCAGAGCTGGATTCCTCTGCAGTCTATGGTGCAGCCCAAGGTGAAGCAGCTGTGTCCCACAGCCCTTGAAGGATCATAGGGATGCAGAGATCCACCCACAGCCCATGGAGGAGCTCCACACTGGAGCAGGTGGATGCCTGAGAGGAGGCACCCTGTGAACCCATGGGAGACCCATGCTGGAGCAGGCTCCTGGCAGGGACCTGCAGACCTGTGCAGAGAGGAGCCCATGCTGGAGCAGGTCTCCTGGTAGGACTTGTGACCCTGTGAGGGACCCAGCCTGGAGCAGCCTGTGCCTGAAGGAAAGCACCCTGTGGCAGAGGGACCCACAATGGAGAAGAGGAAGAAATGTCCTTCAGCAGTGGCAGGAACATTGTGTGATAAACTGACCACAACCCCTGTTTCCTGTTTCCCTGCTGGGGAGGAGATAACAGAGCTCGGGAAGGAGGAAGGGGTAGAGGGAAGGTTTCTTTTTTCAAGGCTTATTTTACTTCTCATTACCCTGCTCTGATTTTGTTGGTAATTAATTTAATTTAATTTAATTTAATTTAATTTCCCCAAGTTCAGTCTGTTTTATCCATGACAGTATTTGATGAGTGATCTCCCCCAGTCCTTAGCTCATGAAACTTTAGTTGTATTTTCTCTCCCCTGTCCATGTGTTGGAGGGAAGCTTTGGTGGTTGCCTGGCACCCAGCCAGGGGCAATCCACTACAAAAATTTTACCCAGGATCATCTCTTAGGCAATGAGACTGACAATGCAGTCTTAAGCAATTCACATTAAGGCAAGTGTTCAGGGATACACGTCTGAGGATGTCCAACGACAAACCCATGACCTGGTCTTCAGAAGCACTAGCCAGCCACTGTGTAAAAAAAACCACTGAACAACTCAAAACACATAAACATGTGTAACATCTCTGCAGAGTAAAGTACTTTGGAAATAATCTTTGGTTTACTTATGCAGTCACTGCAATTCCTCAGCTTTTTTTATGCAAAGAATTTCCTTCTGCCTAATCTTCCTCCATTCCTCAAACTAGCCCTTTCACTCTGCCTGTGCATATAAAATGGGGAAGAAATTAGCTGTCAGACTTAAGTCAGATCAAATATTCTTCATGTTTTTCTGGTGCTACTCTTAATAGTCCTTTCAATACATACAAAACAGAGTGAAAGAAAGGGCTTCATTAAAACTCTAACAAGCCAAAAAAATCCACAAAACCAATGCTTCAACATTTTAATTTCCTTGGTTTTAATTGTTACTTATGGGTAACAATTGGCAGTCTTAGATCTACCTGAGTCAATGTTAAAATAAGTAAGTCATTGCCCTGAGGAAGGCACCTGTTTCACCAGTGATCCTTTCTTAGGTAGGTTTCAGCCTCAAGCTTGAAAGAAAAATCTCATTATAAAGAAAGAGGGTACATAATGTAATGACAACAACCAAACAAATTCCTGTAGATGGCAATGCAAGTGTTGCACAATTAAGGTTCCCTCAGGACTGTGTGTAGCATGATTGAGAGTAATTCTTACTGTTTTCAACAGCTGAAAAACCACATTGCAAAACACTGCAAGTAATACAGATTGTTGGTACATTTCACATGTACTGCAGGACAAAGTCTCACCCTTCAAACAGCCAGATGCTTGAAGACTGGGAAAAAAAATGAAATCTCCTGGCTATTCAGGCAAATTCCCAATGACATTACTGATGTCACTGATGTGACTGACAGCAGTCTGACCTGACTTAAAACATGTGACATTAGAAATGCTATAAAATTAGCATTAGATGTAGTACACAATATCTCAGATTATTCAAACGTTTCTGATGCTACCACACTTAGTATGGGACACACTTAGTATTTTACATATTGATTCAGCATGATTCAAAATCAGACACAGTTTTAAGCTGCTTTTTACATCAAATTTGGATGATCTGAATCATCTTGCCAATAACAGGCAGCACGGACATCTCAGCACAGGGACTGAGGAACACTGACAGTGTTTAGCAGCAGCATCACATCCATCAGAGACATTTAGGACCTTTAGGAACTATATAAGTGGAGCTGCTTGTTTCGTGCCTAAGAGACATAGGTGGCTCTCAAAAACCCCACAAAAACCCTGACTTCTGCTGCAGACACCTAAGGACTTCCGTGGCATACTGGAAACATCTCCCCAAGGCTTACAGCTTTTATATAAATATGTAAGCATGCATACTATGCATCACTATATCTTAAGTGACATATCCATCTAGATTGAGAGGCAATAATAAAAATGCAATACCCAACAACTTGGGAGAATGACGACCCAAAACAACTGAAGAGCAAGACAGACTAAAAGCATTTGTATTATGAAGAGAGAAGGGGAAAAAGAGGCTTGAAATTATTCTACCCAAGAGATAATGAAGAATGTGTCTTAACTTTCAACTGAACAAACCTGAAGATGTAAGTATTTATTGCCCTTCTTGTTAATTAAAAAGTGATTTTTCAGTATTAATAATTAAGTATGTTGCTAAACAAGCTACCAGATTCACAGCTCATTGAGATAATTTACTTCCTTTTAAATACTAGTTCTTTGCTATCTTTCCCATTTCTTTTCTGATATTCCAGTCCAACACATTTTAAAGATGTTCTGAATATCTACTAGTCTTGAAATAAAAAAAAAAAAAAAGAAATTTTTTTAAAATTGCCTTACCACGTATACAACACTTACCTGTTTGAAATTGTAGATTTCTCCATTGTAACACAGCCACAGGTATGGGAATTTCTTCACCCGGATAGGCTGCATACCATATAACTGATCAACAACTGCCAGCCGGTGGAAACCAAAACAACAGTTGGTGAAACCATTGACGTTCTCAAAACGAAAAGCATCAGGACCCCTGTGTGCTATCTTCATGGCACTTAGACACTGCACAGAAAGGCACTCATCGCTCCCAAACAGGGCCCAGATACCACACATCGTGAGGCTCTTGTTCTACCTGCACGTGGAGAACCTGTTCAACAGAGACATCAACACTGTCAGCAAGAGCTGACACTTTGCCCTGGGTCTGGCTGAGAGGGAGCTCACTTTCCCCTCAGCAGCCCTCAGAGTGCTGTTTTGTGTTGGTATCACAGCAGTGTTTTGGCTACTGCTGACCAGGGTTCACACAGCATCAAAGCAAACCAACATTTCCCTCTCACCAAAAGGCTGGGAGCAGGAAAGATCTTGGAAGGCAGCAGGACGGGTAGACGGGCAACAGGAAGGTAGCCAGGACAGCTGACCCAAACTATCCAAAGGGATGTTTCATAACTGATGTCTGCCCAGATAAAAGATTTAAGTGAAAGGAGGATAAAGGTGGAGCAACTACTGCATGTGCTGAAGCCTTCATTCCCAGGAAGTATCTGGACATTGCTTGCTGATGGGAATAAGAATAAAGTCTTTGTTTTTTTCCTTTTGCTTGTGCATGATCTTCACTTTTCCTTAAAAGGAAATTGGCTTTATCTCAACTTATAAGGTTCTTTATTTTTCATTATATTTTCTTGCCCCTCAGTCCATCCTGCTGAAGAGGGGAGTGAGAGTGCCTTGATGAGCACCTGACAGCCAGCCAAGGTCAACCCACCACACACCTAAAAACCACAGATAACAGATGTAGGCTACTAATCACTTAACTGTCAAGAGGCCTGATAAAAAGTATAGCAGACTTTACTAACACGAAGTAAAACCTGGCTTGCTCGAAGTACGATAAGCAAATTTTAGCCAACAAGAAATTAGGTTTAAAGTTTTACCTTTAGGTACAGCAAGACTGTTTATGATTTTTTTATCTATAGAGCACAAATAGAACAAATCATTATTGGTCACAGAGTATGATATGTTGAAGCAACATCATCTGAGCAGAAACATTAAACATCCTTTCAGTTTGTCGCCTTTTCATTCAAAGGGGGTTTGTAACAAAGAGGGAGGCTCTTAGCAAGACCTGTAGTGACAGGACAAGGGGGAACTGTTTGGAACCCAAGGAGCACATGGAGTTCCCCATCGGCAGCGTGGCAGGCCCAGATGGCAGCGGTGCGGCGGGAGCAGCGCTGCTGCAGCGCCGGGCTCCCCCCGGCACACTGCTGCTGCAGCTCGGTGTCCCCGCAGACACACAGACAGATACAGACACAGACAGACAGACAGACACAGACACAGACACAGACACACAGACAGGCCTTGCAGCTCTCTGAGCCCTAACCCCAACACAGCACGTGGCTTCAGCTGGGGACCTCCAGATCAAGGGATGTCGCTGGAGACATCAGCCCAGCGCGGCCTTAGGGATAAGGGTCAGGGAGCCACACGGCCACAGCTCCGGGGACACTGGGGATGCAAAAGCGCGCCAAGGGGAGCACGGCACTGCAACAACACTGCTCCCCCTCCCACATCTGTCCCATCTGGACATGCGACGGCGCTGCGGACCTCAGCCTCAAGATC
>VZRH01002027.1:0-17013 GCA_013397555.1 Urocynchramus pylzowi
GGGGCGCCGAATCATTATAGAAAGGTTATCCTTTGTATCTCATGATNACGGCGCTGCGGACCTCAGCCTCAGCACATGGAGCTGGGCTTTCCCACCACCTGGAGCGTCCTCCTGGTAACCCTGGACGACCGCGGGCACCCGGGGCAGGTTCCCTCCATGCGCACCCGCTCCCCTCGGGCCCTTCCACACGGCCGCCCCTTCCTCNGCTCGGGGCGGTGGGGCCTGGGCCCGCAGCCGTACCCGTGTCTCCGTGGGCAGGGCCGGAGCTCGCAGGCCGAGCGGCGCCGGCTCCGGCACCTCCCCCGGGCCGCTGTGGGGAAAGCGGGCACCGGCTGGCAGCGCTGGGCGCTCTGGGCATCGTGGGCTCCGGCGGGCGATTTGTAGCTCTCGGACATCCTGTGCCTGCAGGTGTGCTCCGAGCCCTGCTGTTAGAAATGAGAAGATTGACTCAGCTAATATATCAAGCAGTAATTCAATTTATTAATTAATATGATAAAGTATGAGCAAAAACAGCGCTGGGTACAGTGGTGGGGGTTCCCCCTCCAACTGCACACTGATTGTTGGGCTTGCCATGATTTATTGATCATGTTCATGCATATTCATAAGCTTTCTCAGCAGTTTCTATGGCTCAAGCCAAGGTTTTTGTGGCAGCAGTTAAAGAGGTTCAGAGGGGGAGCGCAGTTAAAGAGCAATTAAAGAGGTTCAGAGGGGAATATCTTAAGGAAATACTAAAGAAACTACCAGAAAAACAATTGGTGGGGTTTCGAAAAGACCTACCTGCTTTTGTGGGAAGGAAGGACACCTTAAAAGGGTCTGCAAGAAGCAAGAGGCAGATCAAAAATTATTTGTAGAGGATTAGAGATGTCAGGGGCTTCATTTACTAGGGACCAAAACATCACAGGAGCCCTTGATAAAATTAAAAATAGGTCCCCAAGGTGAGGAGGTTACATTTTTAGTAGATACAGGGGCGGAAAGATCAATGCAAAAACTACCAGAAGGATGCAAAATAAGCCAGAAAATGGCTCAAGTAATTGAAACAAAAGGGGAGGCCTTTAAAGTTCCCATTATTGAAAAAGTATTAATTGAATCGAAAGAAAAATTAGAAATCAGCAATTTATTACTGGTTTTGGAAGCAGAATGTAACTTGTTGGGAAGAGACTTAATGATATTATTAGGAATAGGTATTAAGCCCCAGGATGATCAATTAAGGGTACAGTTATATAAATTGACAAACCAGGACAAGGAGAAAATATGTTCTAATGTCTGATCCACTCCTGGGGAGATTGGTAAATTGAATATTGAACCCTTAAAAATCACCATTATAAACCCAGAATTTCCCATAAGAGTGAAACAATATCCTATTCCAGTAGACGGTAGACGGGGACTGAAGCCAGTAATTGAAGATCTTTTAAAACAAGGAGCCCTAGAGGAGTGTATGTCCCCTCACAACACACCCATACTTCCTGTGAAGAAAGGTGAACCGTCTCGTTCAGGACCTAAGGGCTGTCAGTCAACAGACAGCCACTAGGTTTCCTGTGGTGGCTAACCCTTACACATTACTGAGTCAAATTTCCTCAGATTATACCTGTATAGTGTAGTGGATTTGAAAGATGCCTTCTGGGCTTGTCCCTTGGAGGAGGGAAGTAGAGACTATTTTGCCTTTGAGTGGCAAGATCCAGAAACAGGAGAAAATGACAATTGAGATGGTCAGTTTTACCGCAAGGGTTCACAGAGTCTCCAAATCTTTTTGGCCAGGCTTTAGAAAAGATTTTGCAAGATTTTGAACGACCAGAAGGAACTAAACTGATACAGTATGTGGATGATTTATTGATTGCAGGGAAAGACCAGAATCAGGTGAGGGAAGCAACGTTTGGGCTATTAAATTTCTTGGGAGAAAGAGGCCTAAAGGTTTCAAAGGCCAAGTTACAATTTGCAGAGGCAGAAGTAAAATATTTAGGTCACTGGTTGAGTAGAGGAACCAAAAAGCTGGACCTTGAGAGAATATTTGGGTATACTGAACCTACCTTCCCCTAGTACCAAGAGGGAAGTACAGCAGCTGTTAGGGCTGTTGGGATACTGTAGACAATGGATAGACGGATATAGTGAAAGGGTAAAATTTTTGTATGAAAAACTAACAGCCAACACAGTAAAATGGAACCAGGAGGATGAGAAACAATTTGAGCATTTGAAAGATGCTCTAATTCAAGCCCCAGTACTCAGCCTACCAAATTTAGATAAACCTTTTCAAGTATTTGTGAATTCTGTTGAACAAAGAGCTTATGGGGTGCTTATCCAGGACTGGGGAGGAGACAGAAAACCTGTGGGGTATTATTCAGAATTGTTGGACCCTGTTAGTAGGGGATGGCCAATATGTTTACAGGCTGTAGTAGCAACAGCACTTCTAGTGGAAGAAGCAAAGAAAGTTACATTTGGAGCACCTTTAGTAGTATATACACCTCAAATTGTTAGAAGTGTATTGCATCAGAAGGCAGAGAAGTGGCTCACCCATAGCTGGATCCTAAAGTGAAGCTATCTTAGTACATTCCTCTGAGCTGGAACTTAAGGTCACTCCTGCTCAGAACCCTGCTCAATTTTTATATGGAGAGCCAACTGAAGAGCTGATTCATAATTGTGCAGAATTGATCAAATTGCAAACAAAAGTGAGACCAGATTTAAGTGAAACAGAGTTATCTAGTGGAGAAAAATATTTTATTGATGGCTTGTCAAGAGTGATAGAAGGGAAATGAAGATCAGGATATGCTGTTGTTGAAGGAGAAAACATGTCTGTAGTGGAAAAAGCAAAAATAAGATCCAGCTGGTCAGCTCAAGCTTGTGAATTATTTGCTTTATACTGAGCTTTGGAGCTTTTAAAAGATAAGGTGGGGACCATTTATACAGACTCAAAGTATATGTTTGGGATTGTACACACATTTGGAAAAATTTGGATGGAAAGAGGTCTGATTAACAGGGAAGAAGTTGATCCATCAGGAATTAATACTTAGGCTTGAAGCCTTGAAGGGGCCTAGGAGGATAGCTGTAGTACATGTAAAAGGCCACCAACGAGGGTCAAGCTATTAGCAAGAGGAAATAATATAGCCGATCAAGCTGCAAAAGAGGCAGCTTTTAAATTAAATGAAACAAGCCAGTTGAGCACTATAACAGAAGCTCAGGAAGAGCTGCCAAAAAGTTATAGTACTCAAGAGGAGGAGGCTATAAGAAGGCTAGAGGCTAGGAAGGATCAGGGAAAATGGGTATTCCCAGATGGAAGAGAAATTCTACCTAAAGCTTATGCTCGAAGAATTCTAAGTCAGTTGTACTCATTGGGGAACAAGAGCCTTGTGTGACCATTTTTTAAAATATTATGGGTGTATTGGAGTTTTTGAAATAGCAAAACAAATTTTGACTTGTCAAAAAGTTAACAAAAAGGTAATCAGACAGGCCCCAATGGGCAGTAGAAAAATAGCCTACTGACTGTTTGAGAGAGTTCAGGTGGATTATACTGAATTACTGAAAGTAGGCAGATGGAAACACCTGTTAGTGTTAGTAGATCAACTAACCCATTGGCTGGAGGCTTACCCAGCTGCTAGAGCTACAGCCAAATTTGTAATTAAAATATTGTTAGAACAAATTATTCCCCGATTTGGGGTTGTTAGGGCCATTGATTCTGATCAGGGCTCCCACTTTACCTCCAGTATTAAAAAAGGGGTAACACAAGCCATGGGTATTTCCTGGGAATATCATACCCCTTGGCACCCCCAGAGCTCTGGTGGAAAGAATGAACCAAACTATAAAACAGCAATTAACCAAATTGATGATTGAGACCAAAATGTCATGGGTGAAATGTCTGCCTTTAGCATTACTTAACATAAGAACACTCTCCAATGCAGATACGGGGCTTTCAGCATATGAAATGCTTTATGGAATGCCCTATTCCCAGGAAGTCCCCCAAACATCAATAGTCATTGAAGACTATTCAAAAATATATCCAGAGGATTGGACAACATATGACAGAACTAAGGGAAAAAGGAATATTTACTCAGTCAGCCCCTCGAGGATTTAGCATACACCGAATTAAACCGGGTGACTGGGTGTTAATTAAAAGCTGGAAGGAGGAAAGTTTATCTCCTAGGCGGGAGGGTCCATATTTAACTCTGCTGACAACCGATACAGCTGTCCGAACTGCTGAAAAAGGCTGGACCCACGCGCCACGGATCAAAGGACCAGTGGAGCCACTGACAGAGACACCAGCTGAATCTCAGTGGAGAGTCACCTCTACCCCTGGAAAACTGAAAATAACACTGAAAAGTGACTGATGCATGTCACAAAAGCGCTCATACCTTAGAGTGCAAAACCAGTCTTATCCACGGGAAGTAGACTGGCCTACTCCAAACTGTGAGTGTTATCCATGGGGTTGTTTTAAATGTATTGAGTGTCAAGAATTGTGGTATACCAACCTGTCAGGGGGAAAGATCCTTAGTGCTCTTTGCTATAAGTGTAGGAGAGAAATAGAAGAAGAAACTGATAAAACATTGTGGGCTACAGTAAAGAAAGGATATATTAAAACAGGTGATAAAGATTGGTGTGAAACTTGGGTGCACAGAACATAAGCTGGAATTGATTTACAGGAAGTACTGAGAGCAAAACTAGAAAAGATAGAGTGCGACAAAGGCAACTGGATACCTGACGAATATCAAATTAAAGTAAGAGTGGCAGGAAGCCAAGCATCATTGGAAGAAAGGGAGGCATATAAGCCAACCTTATTGTAGTTATACATCCCCAGAGCTTAGGGGTCAACTAGCCTAAAATAAAGAAAATTTGGCCTACAACAACTGTAGGTAAGGAACTAAAAGGCTCATGAGGCAAAAAGTAACAATGAGACCAGAGGCATCAGTGACTAAATCCCATGAAACCCACGAAACATAACTTTGTATTTCACACTGCCTTGCGTGGTGTCCAGGGAAAAGAGCTAAGGCATTGCCCTAAAGCTGGTTGATTTGGTTTGCAAGAGGCAAGTCCATGTGAAACTCACACCTTTGGAAGCATTTGCCAAGGACATACAATTTTTCTGTGCAAAACTAAGTTCTGAATCATAGACACAATTAGGATATTGGTGCTTACCTGAACTTCATTAGTAGACAATTTTGCCTATTTGTCTTTAAGAGTGCTAAAGTAAATGAAATTCAACTCTGAATATTAGGCTGTAAAGTGTTAAATATAAACCCTAATTCTCCATGAATACTTCAAGAGAGCAATTAGTAATTTGCATGCAGTGTGCTTTCATAACCAGCTTTAGTGAAGTTACTGTAAAACTGCAGTACTGTGCATAAAGTTCTTCAGGTCATGCAGTTTGTCAGCAGTAAGTGTGGTCTGTGTGTAGAATTTTCAAGGGACCTTTAAGAAGCCATTAAAATGATATTTTTAGGCTTCAGAAAGAAAAATGTGTTGAAGCATCCTGTGCATGAGAAATAGACTCCAGTGCTGATCAGGAATAGATGTAGGATATTTTTGTTCAGCACAGCTTCACCTGAACACAGGCAGCCTGCAAATGCCACGTGTGCAGTTCCCAGAGCTGTGCACTGCCTGGAAGGGCAGGTTATAAGTGTGTGCAATGGCACATGGGGTCACTGCTCACAGAACAGAAACGGTTGTGGTGAGGAACACCTTATCTCTTGAGGTTTTTCCAGAGATCTAAATGTCACTCTGCAACTTGGAAAGCTACAAGAAATAGTAGACAAACCTTGTACTAGCTTAGGTTGTTTTGGGGGGGTTGTTTGTTCATGAGAAGCTTTTGTAAGCAGCCTTTCTTTACATCTTTACTTCTTTTCTCCATGCAGAAGAGAACTTTTTGATGGGTCTGCTTAGGCTCAAATTGTTGTCTGGGCACTTTCATTGATGGTTCCTAACTAATGAATTCCTGGTTCATAGCTAGATCTCATAAATTGCTTTATGCTAGTCACAAACCATTTGGTACAATAAAAATCTTTTAATGGAGAAACTGAAGCAGGGAGACTGAGAAGGGACTTGCAGAAAGCAGCTTGGTAAGGCTGGATAGGTACAGCCAGGGTAGAGCAAAACCTCCCAAGTCCTCATTAAAGCCTGCATTCTTAGGGTGCACTGGGTAATTTAACCTACCCTTTACTATCACTTCTAAAAAGCAGGGATAACTGCTGCATTTAACTGTGTCTTGCATGTTTAATGCCCAATTTTAATGAAGTTGATGGTGTTATAAATGGGGCTATTGGCAGAAATACTACACACGATCTGGTTTTTAATATAGGCAGTGTTAGTGTTGGGTAGTTACAAAAGCACAAGAAAAAACTGGTATGTCCCTGGCCTTTTCTCTGTTGTCAAGAAGCCCATTATAGTCTGTTTATATTAAGTTTCATTCTTCAATACCCAGTCTTTTCTTTCAGCATATCTGCAGACAGCACTAGATGTAATTACACCTCAGTCTCTCACCTGTGTTCTTCTCAAGTCACATCTTCCCTCTCAGTTTTCTTATTCTTGCAGACATCATGTGTAATACTTTCTCCAAAGCATTGTCTTCTCCAGTCTACTCCTCTAAAGTTGATTTTTCCTTACATTTTTCTTGAAAGAAATTTACATTGCTTCTAGCTGGGTTGAGAGAACGGGTATGCATGTAAATATTGAGTGCCATTAGTAGCTAGGAGACATTCTGCTTTGTGATATGTACCTGAGAATTACCGCTTGGCCACAGAATAAAGCCATTTAATAATGGCTGAAAAACCTTGTAAGAGAGGTCCTGATAAATGAATTAGGAAGTGCTTGTCTTAGTTTCGTTTCTAATCAGCTGAGATGAAAGGCTAAGAGGTTTCTCTGAAGGCAAGAGATAAGTGAGTAAATAAGAGTCAAAGTTAACAGTTAACCCAAAGCTAACAGGTAAGCGAATACAATGTAGAACGAACTGGTGCAGCTTCATGTCTCACACTGAACTGGTCACTGTCAGCTCAGCTCTCAGCTGAGCATTGCTCATAAATGAAGTCTGTGTTCCTTATTTTGTCCCATTAAAGAGATGAAAGCTTTGGTGCATTTGTTGAATGTGATGCCACCAGCATGCTTGGAAGACTGGAAATACCTAAGTTTTGTGAGATTAATGAAATGTGTTTGGACAGGAGAGAGAACTGAGGGGAAGGGGAGAACTGGAGGCTGTGATTAACAAAGGCAAATGGTAAAGGTCTTTTTGCTTTCATAGCAATGACTAACAAATTAACAACCTGTGGTACAGGGGTTTTTACAGGGCATAGTCTTAAGAAGATAGCCCTCATGAGAGGGCTTTTTGCATGAGAGAACAAATTTCAGTTGGTTTTGTGATAGTGGCTCTCCAAGCTCTCTAATCCCATCCTTTGCTCTCACTGGAGCTGTGCAAGAAAACAAGATCTGAAGTGGAAAACAATGGCAAGACTCCAGTATTAGAGAAAGACTTTCCATTTTCTGCCAGCATCCAATGCACGTTCTCTGGAGTTTCTCAGGCAGGAATTTAACACCCTCTGCTGATGGTGAAAGTTGCCATGCGTGGATTCATGGACCGAGTCATTAAGATGGGCAGGACTGTAAAACACCAGAAATTCTATTTGTGTGTCTCAGCACAGCCTTACACCAGACCTTTGCACAGAAATTACTAGAGAAGAGGCATTCTGCACCTTACCAGGCCACCTACTTAGTCACGGACTGTTTAAAATGCTTCATCACCATCAATTTGAAGGATAATAATGAAAATGCTGAAACAATTTCTGGTTTTGAAAAATTGAAGATTTTGGCTGTGGGAAGGAGATGTATCTTGTCTACACTTCTAGGACTCCCTTTGCAACCAGTATCCATTTTTAGCTTGGACCAACTGCTTGAGCCAACTGCTCTCGATCTGGCCTTGAACACATCCCAAACTGTAATAGCAAGACTTGTCTTTTCCTTCTCCTAACTTGTGTAATAATGGAGGTGTGGGAATAGGCAATTCCAGGTTTCCAGATGCCTTTTTTTCAGCATTCAGTGACTGAATGTTTTCTAGGACAGGTACTTAGCTTGAAGGCAGAAGGTTGTTCCTCCTAATGGAGCTGCATAGAAAGATGCATATAACACGGTGGCAGGGCATGCCATTATACTGAGAGAGATCAGTGGTGGGCAGGGCTCAGGGAAAGGGGAAATCAGTTCCTCCTCCCCACTCACAGGGGTTGACATAAACATTGTATCTCATACCTGGCTGTCTTTTAAATATAGAGGCTTGTTGCATAAGCATACATTCGGCCGGCAATAGTTGTAGTGGCAGGTGTTCTGCTAACACATCTGACATCTGAAATGCATGTTTGTATGTCAAGGATGTGCACATGCAGAGAGCAAAGGCCTTTGCCTATATTGGTTTTTCTTCCCCAAGAGATAGTAACAGTATGTGCTCTTAAAATCTGAATGCTTGCACTCAAAATCTCAGGCAGAACCATACTTTAATTCCTGAGTAGAGAAAAAAGTGAAAAGAGAAACTATCATATTCAAAAGCTGCTTGAAGATCCATAGCTTGAAGTAAGGTAGTCTCCCATTTGTATTATTTAACCTGGCTTTTACCCGGAGGGACGATATCACATGCCAGCAAGCCTGCAGTTTTTAAATAACTTATCGACCTAACAGAGGTCTTTGTTCCTATAATTTTGAATTTATTTATTTTTCGATTTTTTTCTTGTCTGTTCCTTTCCTTTCAAAGACATTTAAAGGACATAAAGGAGAGACATACTTGTCTCTCCTCCAGACAAAATCTTTTTTCTCATAGTATAAAAAGTAGCTGTCTCTTCCACTGGGAGTTCCTATTACTATAGTCTCTCTTATTTAATCCTTTTTCTTTTCTGCCTGCTTAATTATGTTAAGCTTCAAAACAAATAAGACTTGCTCTGACCTCGGACTTAGAGGTCACAGCACTGCTGAGTGTTGAAAGAAAATCTTCTCTAGAGCTTGGGCATTCAGGACTTCAGTAGAATACTAGGAAAGCATGGCTAGTGCAGCAGCAAGGGAGAACACAAAGTAAGGTGATTTGTTATTGCCTGCACAAAAGACTAAGCATTTTTCACCACTGCTGCATCCTTTTTTTAACATCCCAGCCCTTCCATCATCCCCCGTGTTTCTTAGCACAGACAAGAAAGGGTTGTTGAAAGAGCTGTTGGCCATACAGTGCACATGGCAGGCATGGCATATGGCACACCAATGGCTCTATTGTCCAGGCCAGGACCACAGAGGAATGAAACATTGCTGACTTTAACTCAATAGTGGTCTTGGCTAATGAGAAGGAATCCCATGTAATTTATTCTCTTCCTGGGGAGGGGGAGAAAGGAACAAACCACAAAACCAAAGCTATATATATATATATATGCTTTTTTAACCACTTACAGAATAAGAAAGAAAAATTAGCTGTCTGATATTGACTCTGCAACATAAACAAGCATAATTCTCTAGATTTCTTAGAACCACAATGGTAGAACTCATTCAAATTCGGGCTCTTTTTCATATAGTAGTAAAGATTAGGTGTCAGCTGAATTAGCATTTAAACTAACTCTTGTAGTCAATAGAGCAGGATTAACTGCAAATTACAATTTTCAGTTCACTTTTTCATTGTAATTCACCCATTGTGAATTACATTCAAATTTTGTCCCGTTCAATAGATGTTTTGTTTAGTACAAACAAGATTTCTTTTCACCTAGAATACAGTTAATAATCAGCTGTAAGAGAGGTAGTTAGCTGTTATAAAACTGTAACAGCTAAATTCATACTTGAACATATATAATTGAGTTTTAAAATACACTGATATATATTTTTTTCAGCTAGAATAAATGGCCATAATTTTAATAAAAAGTTATTTTGCACCCTCCATTGTGCTGCTTTAGTCTTTTAAAGTGTATTTACTTTAAAGTGTATAAACAAGTGTGATTTGTTTCTGGAAGACAAAAAAATAGGGTTCAGTAAAATGTGCTAAAAAGGCACAATTATATTCTCCTAAGAATATAATGTTGTTCCTAAGAACAACAGAGGAAGAACGATAACAGTTATTGGACTCTGCATGAATTTTTTTTTAAAGAAAGTTACATGGTCTTTGGTTTATAAAAGATTGAGACACTGTTCTAAAGTCTATGAGTGTAGGTGCTCTTTCTCATCACTAGGTCGAGCTATTACCTCAAAATAAGAAGCCATTGCCCTGCTAGTATATTGTTACCAGAAACAGAGGTGTAGAACAAATACAACAAAGGTCTGCAGTGAAATATTTAGACTGGCTGATGTAACCTTTGCAGTGTGGAAAATAAACAGCTGCATTACCACACAAGCTAAGTAAATTATTTCTGTAAAAGAAAAAAATGTAATAATGAAAGCAATTTCCACCCATTTTCTCACAGAAGCACACACTAAAAGAGAGTTCACTTCTCTAAGTTCACTTACTAAGACACAGTATGTCTTACTAAGTGTATTAAATCACCAGCACTGAAGTCTTCAAAAGTTATATATATAAAAGTCTTCAAAAGTTATATATATATATATATACAAAAGTTATTATAGCTACTTTCACTCACTTTTTACTAGGAATTGATTCTGAATTCTGTACAGAAGTAAACTTCTATTGTTGTCACTGCTGTCATATAAACAGTAAAATCTGGTGTCTCTCCTCACAGTTCTTCCCTAACTAGAAACTAACAACAGACTTCATAAAAATAACTTTGTCTTTTTACATATAAAGAGACAAAAGAGAAGTGTTCCTGATTCAAAAGCAGGGAAAACCAATTCTAAAGAATCTCAAATGCAGTATCTATTCAAAAGGATTAAAAGAATTAAATAGTGAATGACTGCAAAGAAGAGTTAGTTCTGCATTCTAATTCTTACTGAACAGTATCTCATCTCTTATTGTGGATGCCAGATAAGAATGTGTTTTCCAGTACATTTACATTTAATACAACGTTTTTATTAAGCTTTTTTTTCCCAAAGAAAAGTAACCTGAGCCAACTAAAATCTTCTGTCAATTCTCATAGAAATACAATTATATAAGAATTATACTTTATAGCAGCATTACTTTTAATCTTGTTTTAGTTAACAGCAACCCTCGGAATCTCTTTCCTTTTGCCAGGTACCAGATTGGCAAAGGATCTATCTGCAAGAGTTGGCTACTCCTCAATCTGTTCTGAAATTTATCTCTTATTAGAGTTTTTATTATCAGAGAATGTATTATTTTATTTCTACTGTAGGATTTGACAGATAAAATATCTGCACTTGTCCTGTTTAACTTTTAAGTTGTGTGCATATGTAAAATAATAGAAAAACACTTATCTATACAGAAATATATCAGCAACAAGAATAAAGAGAGACACACATTTTTCTTAAGTGCTTAAAGGTTTACAAGGCTCTTTCTACAAATAAATCAGAGACAGAAAATAAAGTATGGGAGGCTAATTATTAGCACACTCATTGTCGTGACGCATGTCCCTGCCAGGTAGTATTTCCTTGAGAAAATCTCTGGGCAAGGTAATAAAGTAATGTTTGCCAAGAGTTATTTCTAAAAGCAGTATGGAAAAGGCTGAGGTTTGGGTCCATCCAGGAGAATCCCAGCAGACTTCCTAACCAGTCAGTGGTTCTGTATGCCTGCCCATCATGTTCCACAGCACTGAAAATAAGAGTTTTCTCAGTTTCATGATACGAAAATCTCATTCTGATGGACAACAACACGGCTTTCAATTTACTTTGAACTGAAAAAATGTGAAATATCTCTGTCAAAGAATGGTCCCTGGCACTGTTTCATCTTTAGAAAAACAACTGTAGAGCGTTTTGAAGTGGGCTTTGGGGCAGGTCTGTGAGCAGGATAGAAACATTGTGACAAGTGCTTTTCTTGCAGAGTCTCCAGAATGAGAGCCCATTACATTTTGTCTGGTATTTCCAATGAAAATACAAAGGTATTTAATATTTTTATTTTGATAACAACAACAAAAAAATCCATTTACTTCAAACTTTTTAGAAGTGTTCTTTTGAATTTCACGTTTTTATCAAGATCCAGTGATCAATTCCTTATTCTGCCAATTGAAATGTACAGCCTGAGTTTTTGGCACACACTGAATACTAATCTACACTGATTAATCTACAATCTGGAAGTGACAATGGCTTGTTTTAAGTCAATTATTTGTAGCAAGGAGAGCTGGTTAGCAGGAACAGCAGCGTAGAGCTTGTACAATTGTTTAAATGAAGGCAGAACGTCTAACTTCACTGATCAGTAATGTGTATTATTCCACTCCTGGCGGTTCCACTATTGTTTGTGCAAGAAACACAATGGGTAAAGTTCTGTGTCATAACAGGATGTCAGCCTTGCAGCCAGCTGGTGTTCTTACTGGTAAAAGAAAGGTGGGGTGAAACACTCCTAATTCTTTATTATATTTAGATACACTTTATCTCCCACAGTCATCTTACCACAGTAAATAATTTAGTTTTACAGCTCCATATAAGGTTCTGACTGTCCCAGGACTGTTCCAGGACACACAAAAATAATTTAGTTTTACAGCTCTGTATATGGTTCTGACTGTTCCAGGACACCCCACAAAATTAGTGCGTCCTGGCCCAAGTCAAGTGGACAAAGGTGTGGTGGTAAATTGAAACTCCATTCACTTTTCTAAAGGCCTTTGTTCTGTTCTAGGAATTAGGGTTGGTATGTGTAATTCTCAAACTTGATCTGGTCCAGTGTGCCTGCAACTACGATTTGTGGGTTCATAAGTGGGCACAGAATGGATAATAGGTTTTTTAGAGAATAATGGCATTACTAAATCTGAATGGTCAAGTTAGTGAGAGCTGTTATAAATAATATTAAACAAGTAAGGCATTGAATTTAATCTGGCTGTCTGATCAAATAGGAGTGAAAAGAAAACACAAAAGTAGCTTTCACTCAAAATACATGGAAATTACTTCTGTAATATATATTTTCAAGTCTTGCTAATGACCTGTAAAAGCAATGGCATAAATGGACTCAATATAAGACTATTTAAAATTAAACAAAATGCTAAGAAAACATAATTCCTTAACAACCATTAGCTTGTAGAAACCTATCTACAAAAGGCAATTAGTTTCACCACAGATATTTATTAGATACCAATTACATATTGTTTTGGTTTGAAAAGACAGGTGTTTGCTAAGGAAGGCAGGAGCCTTCCTTGAAATGGAAAATGTAAACCCCCTCCCTCTGAATTATTATAATTTTTGAGATTAGGAGGTTCTTAGGTAGAGATATGGGAATAGGAATAACAGTTCTTTACTAGAAAAATTTAAAAATACAAATGCAGTAGTACAAACAAAACTACTGAGAGAGTCAGAATTCGACTTGACACCCTGTGGGTCAGGGTGTTGGTAGCAGTCTGGTTGAACGGTGGCTGCAGTGCTCCTGCAGTGACAGGTGTGGTTCTGTGGAAGCAGTGATCCTGTAGAAGGGTGGAGTTTTCTCCTGAAGGTGGAGTTGTGGTGTAGATGGGCCTGGTCTTTCTCTGGGAATTCAGTGGAGAAGAAAGCTGCTCTTCCTGGAATTTAGTGGGGAAAAGCTGTTCCTCTGGGAATCCAGTGGAAAAGGCTGGTTTTGTTGTTCTAAGTCTCAGATTATATCTAGCTAGGAATGCTTGGTTCTTCTCTCTGGGTGGAGTATCTCATAATGGGATGATGTAACTTTTAACAGTCATGCAGTGATACTCAGTGAGCCATTAACAGAAGATATCTCCCTGGAAGGAGGATTGGTTGTGGAAGGGATAAACTGCCCAGTTAACAGAGGATACCTGCCATACTTTTAACAGATGGTAATTGAATACACACCCAGCTAAACTTGAGACACATATTTAAATGTTATGTCTGTAGTCAGTGACTCGCCAAATTGCAGAGCCTCACAGCAGCTGTTGCATTCTGCCTTCTGCCTTAAATTTGTGTGAGCTTTCCTATCTAAAAACCTGTGTTTCCAGAGTCCCCTGCACGGAAATGGGGGGAGTTGAGAGCAGTAGCTGATCTTTGAGTGGGCTTTTATGGAAGGTCTGTACTCCAGAGTGCCCTCAGAGGGTGTAAGCACTGAAATGCCCAGACAATTATCTCACAGAGAGCTCCCTAGTGATGAGCAGAGGGATTAAGGGCCAGCTACTCTGCTTTTGCCCTGCTCAAAACAGTCTTTATGATGAATATGGCTGGCCCTCCTAGGCAGGGGAAGGTCTCATTCTTTGTGTTTAACGATGTGAAGACCAAAGGGATTGATTCCTTTTGAAGTTAAAGTACTAGAAATTTATTTTTCCTTTCATTTGTTCATAGCCACATGTGCTGGAAGGTAAGTGGTGTGAATCTCCTTGCCACGTTACTGTGATGTGACTGTGTCCCCCCAACACTGCTGGCCTTTCTCAGCAGCTGAGGAGGATCTGCCATAGCAGTGGTACATTTGTATAGAAAGGGACTGTGGTCACGTAGATCTGCCCGTGGTGGAGGGAAGACAGAGCACCAGGCTGCTCCCCCTTCTGCCTCAGAACGAGAGAATGGCTTTTCCCTTGACCATCCACCCAGAGGCAGTGTGTTGAGCAAAGCAGTGCTGCAGAAAAGCTGTGGAAGTGTTTGCTACCATTACACAAGCAAGGCAGTCCCTTGGAGGGGCCTATTTCCTTACCCTGAAATGTAAGAGATTGCTGCTAGAGAGCTGTAAGAGAGACTGCTCATCTCTCCCTGAGTGAAAAAAATCAACCAAGAAAACCTGCTTATGTATTTGTGGTATGTAAATATCTCCATAAAATATTAAACAGCCATAACAACATGGCCAAACCAGTCACATTTGTTAAAGCAAACTTTTTGTACCACTATTAATAGGCAAGATGTGTTTTTTGTTAAGTTACAGCACATTCTACCTTCTCTCTGAAATTTCCTTTTCAAACTAGCCTGACAGAGTGAAACAGCTCAATGAACACGTCAGTATGAAAACAGTGTAGCCCTTCATGCAGAAATTTTCGGGTGTGTAATATGCATGGACCACAGTCCTTGATAGAACAGCACCTGTGATGCAGGACCAGGGTTGAAAGTTCACCAGGCAAAATGGAAATCTTGTATTCAAGTCAGACATGTTGCATTATCTGTAATATAAAACAGTCTGAAAACTTCACTTAATCTATTTTGGGAATTCAAAGAATTCTCTGGACATGGGATGGACAGTAATTCTATCCAAATTTGGTAGGGGTGAAAAAAAGGGAAACAAGAAGGTAGATACAAAGGTAGATACATACTTTCTTTTTTATTGTTTTTTTGTTTTGTTTTACAGCCTTTGCAATTGCCATTGTCTTTGTTATTGTTTATTGTTGATTTTCTTAAAGCAAATCAAATTTCTGCCCTACAAGAAGCCTGCCCTTTATTCTGATGAAACTAGTTCAAGAAGATACTATTCACCAAGTTGCTTGTAATTTTTATTTAAAGAGGGTAGCAGAGTGGGGTTGGACAGGAATGAGAAACTATGACCCAGAGTAATGTGGGAGCTTCCTAAATTGGTACATTCAGCATCTCCTAAATGACTCAATGGCACACTTCAAGTGCTGGGTCCCAGCTTGGGTCCCTCACTTCAGGAAAGGCATTGAGGTACTGGAGCATGTCCAGAAAAGAGCAATGGAGCTGCTGAATGGTCTGGAGAGTTAGTCACATGAGGAGCAGCAGAGAGAGCTGGGGGTGCTTAGCCTGGAGAAAAAAAAAGGGTCAAGGGAGACCTTATCACTCCCTAGAGCTGCCTGAAAGGAGGTTGAAGCCAGGGAGGGCTGTGCTCTTCTCCTGGGCAACCAGCAACAGGACAAGAGGAAATGGCCTCAAGCTGCACATGGGGAGGTTCAGATTGGACATCATTAAGAATTCCTTCATGGAAGGGGTTGTTAAACGTTGGGATGGACTGCCCAGGGAGGTGTGGATCACTGTCCTGGAGGTGTTCAAGAAATGCCTGATGTGGCACTTAGTGCCATGGTCGAGTTAACAAGGTGGCGTTTGGTCGCAGGTCAGACTCCGTGATCTTTCCCAGCCTAAATGGTTCTGTGATTCTGTGTGACCCATCGTCCAGAGAAAAAGAAGTAAAAACAGACATGAAAATGGAGATGAAAGGGCACACCCCTGAGGTCACAATTGTTCTGGGAGAGGGGAGACAGAAGGAAAATACAGAGATCTACAGCTATGATGAGGGAAACCTATGGTTTGGACTGAACCCATGGACAGGCTGGAGGAAGGATGGAGGAGAGCAGGAAAAGCAGGAACAGTGTGTGCAGTGACCTCCATTTAGAGAAACACTAATGGCCCTCAGCATGGACCAGTCCCTTTCTGCATGTACCTTCACCCAGTACTTAAAAATCAACACACACATACAAACCCCCCTAACAAACCACACCACAAACCTATCTATTAACTGCAGAGCTCCATTATCTACACAGTGCTTGCAAAATGCTATTTTTTCAGTTACACTGTAATGAAAAACACCTTCCAAATCTAAAAATTCTCTTATTTAATTTGGTATTTTTCGTAAGAAAATCACCGACAGATAAACGTCAAGAGCTGTTGGAAAGGTAGGCAGCGTTAGCACAGGGAGATAAGAAGCGATTGCAGAGGGCTCGGTATCCTAGCAACATCCCTTGCAGTTGCCTAATGGTATTTTGGAAGAGCAGCGGCTCCAGACCGGCTGAAGTGAGGGGAATGAGGGGCTGGAGCGCAGCGGAGCTCCGCAGCCCGGCCTGAGCGCCCGGCACTGCCGCTTGCAGGCAGGAGCAGGCAGGCGAGAGCGAGGTAACGCGGCGGAGGGGCGGGTGGGCAGCGCTGCCCGGGCCGTCTCCCCGCTGGCCGTGCCCGCGCAGGCACCGCCGGGGCGCCGCGCCGCTTACCGACTGCTGGCGCTCCTCAGTCCCTGCCGCGCCCTCCCCTTTCCCCCGGGACGTTTTTTCCCCCGCACCCCTCCAAGCTCGAGCCGAGCCACCGTTCTCGCGCTGCGGCTTCGGCCTGGGGCGCCCACCCTCGCCCACACCGGGAGGG
>VZRH01002027.1:17395-58418 GCA_013397555.1 Urocynchramus pylzowi
GTCGGGGTCGGGGTCGGGCCTCGGGGGCAGCGTCCCGCCCGCAGGGGCGACGCGGAAGAAGGCGCCGAGGGTGCCTCCTCTCGGGGGGACGGGGCGGGAGGAGGCGGCCGGGGCGCTGCGTGTCACCCCGGCGGCGGGAAGGGTGCCCGCGGCCGCAGGGCCAGCAGGTGCCCGGCTGCATTCCTGGGAAGGACGGGCGCCAGAGCCGGGGCATCCTTGGAAAAGCGCGAGTCCCCCGGAGCCCAGCGGAGGGAGCGAGGTGCCCGGGGAGCGGGGCCGCTGCTCCCGCCCCCCAGCGGGGCCTTCCTGGGCGGACCTCCAGCGAGGGCTGCGCTGGGAGAGGGCTGGGAAGCCGTGCTTCGGCCACGGGCACTTGTTGCCGAAGGACGGCGTCAGCTTTTGGAATGAGGAAGGAGGAGCCAAATCTTCCTTCCAGCTCACCGGTACTGTGGATTGTTACACGTCTGGTTTCAGTGCAGTTTTTGGCCTCCTGTGCCGAAGTACCTTACTTCGATGGTTTGTATTTTCTGGTAGAATAAGCAGGAATTATTTTGAAGGAAATGCTTATAGCATTAGATATTTGAAGTGGAAAGATACGATCTGTGCTTAGTCGATAGGAAACTGCAGAGGCTCACAGAAATCCTGGATGCAGACAGCATTAGCAAATGCACAACTTGTGCATTTCAGAAGCTGCATTTCGGTAGCGTACGAATATACAGAGCAACTAGCAATAAATGTGATTTAAGGAGCAGAAGGAGTGTTTGCACAGCTAACTACGTTTTTTTTCTGCATTTTGGTCGAATTATTCTGATGTGTTGCTTGACTGGTAAGGACGTGGTGGTAGAGATCAATTTCATTGCTAATTATGCAGCTCTCAAAGGACATTTACATTGTTTTATCATGGGGCCTCAGAGCTTCCCCCTTGATTCCTAAGTAAGAGATGCAAGAAAGAATCAGCCCTGTATGTGTGTTTAACTTGAACGAATCTTAAAGCGATAATGGAATGGTAGTGGGATAAACATGTTTAAAATTAGAGTTACGTTCTGCATTCTGTAAATTTCAAAATCCCAGATATGATGGTTGCGGTGTTTTTTGAGGGTTTTTTCATTGTTACGTTGTTTTGGGGTTGGGGTATTTCTGCTATTTTGTTTAAGTTCATCTGAGTTTGTGTAAAAGTGGTTGGGTTGTTTAATTTTGAAAGTGGTTGGGTTGTTTTCTTTTGGTGGTGGGGCCAAGCTCTTGCCATATATTCATATTACGTAGTTTTCCCTTAAATTTCCATGGGCTTGTGGAAGTGACCTTAAAGCCCTTACTGGAACAGCAGGTTGAGAGCAGTAATTTAGATGAATGTGTTCAAAGGCTCAGCAGCAGGATGCACAGAGGCACAGTCTCATCAGAGGAGTCAGCCCCTGGTTCTGTCACTGGGGAGCCACCAGCCCCTTTGCCCAGGTGTGATGTGCAGCAAGAGGAGTCCCCAGGAGGGCTGTCTGGAACAGCTCACGAGATCAGGGGGGCTAGCTGCCTAGAAAATATGGGTCACATGGGATGCAAGAGAAAAGCATCTTGTGACTGTACAAAATTATGGGGCCCTCCTGGGAGGGACTAAAGGAAGGTGGTTGGAGGAGGAACAAGTATGAGAAAATAAAAGGGCCTGGTCAGTTAGAAAAATGAAAGGGCCTGGTCTGCTCAGTCTGTTTGGCTGTGTCCTAGGCCACATTGCCACAGTCTGTCCTCTTTCCTCATTAAGGTGCCTTTCTAGCTGTTTTGCTGGGCAAGAGGACTCTGTGCCCTGTTCTCGTGTGCATGCTGAGCTCTAAGTGCCAGCAACTGGAGATGCACAGTAAGTTGTAGGGACCTCTGTGTCTGGTGTGCCAGCAGCTGGAGGGAGCAGAGTGAGTGAGGCCCTGAGTGCCAGCAGCAGGGGCTGAGCCCGAGGCTGGTGTGCCTGCAGTGCCCCTAACTGGGGAGAGCAGAGTGCGTGGGTGCAGGCTTGGCAAGGATGCCAGCTGTGGTTGCTCGTCAGTATCACACGGGGCTAGCCACTGAGTAGGATTAAGAGGCTTGGGAGCCAGGCTTTGAGGCAGCTGTAAGTAAGTGTGGGACAGGTACTAGTGAGATCAGAGGGTCGTCAGTTTGACCAGGGCTCCGGGGAGTCTGGGGATTCAGGCTTGGTTGCTGAAGAGGTTGAGGCTCTGAGACCTGACACAGAAGGATCCACGTTGTGTGTGTGTGTATATTCCCCAGTAGGAGGCCTTTGTCCTGGGCAGCTATGGGGAGGAGCAGCCTAAGGCCAGGCCATGTTTGTGTCTGCATGAACACTTGTTTTTATCTGTGCTGATCTCTTCTTGGTCAGCCATGTGTATATGCATCTTTGCATGCACAGCTATGGGAATACATTCTCACCCTGGCTGGATCTGGGCACATGGAGTTGCAGCAGCCTTGTTGTCAGTGGGCTGCTGGGTTCAGCAGCCCCTAACACAGGAAAAATAGTTTTTCTGTAAGCTTGAAGATGTAGAAATTGTTGACTCATGAAACTTAAATTTAGAACCAAATCTTCAATGGCTGTTACATTGCGATAGAATTTGAAAATATTTCTTGTTTTGATTGATGTGAATAGTGCTACCTGCATGAATATCTAAATATCTGTATTTATTTAAGCTTCCATGATAGAGCAGTGGAGCATAAATTAAATTCAAACCTAGCCTTTTATTGTAGGTGTTTTTTAACATAGTGTGTTTTTAACTCAAGAAGTAAAAATAGACATTTCCTTCTCTGAATGTCATAGACTTGTAGCATCACAAAATTATTTGAGTTGAAAGGGAGAAGGGACCTTTACAAAATCATCCAACCCCTTTTAAATTGCACCCCCTGCCATGAGCAGGGACACCTCTCGTTAGATCAGGTGGCTCAAAGCCCCATCCAGCCTGGCCTTAATTGTTTTGCGTGTCTTCCCCCTGAATAAATCCATGTGTAGAAGAGAATATCAGCAAGGAGTGGGGATGTTTATCATCTGACAACTGACCTTCCTTTTAGGCATTTTCTGGTTCTCCTAGTGTAATGCTGCAGTGTTCAGTTATTTTTGCTGTCAAGTTAAAAGACTCAATTTATGTGAAATATCAAGATATCATAAAAAATGGAAATTTCTGTCCTGTTTACTGTTGGAGCTTATAAACATGTGGATATACACCCACACATGCTTATAGTGACCCATTCTGTTGGTATAAAATTGACAGAATGATATGCAGATTATTTTAGATTGAAAACTGTAACTAGAAGCATTTTGTATCAAATATGAAATACAGCTACTACCTGCCCTGAGAAATCCTTTTTGTGTGTGAAATACTGCCAAGTCAGCTTCTGATTTCCAATGTGATGAGTGCACTTTTTTCATTTTTCAGCATTTCCAGCACATTTATTTTTTTTTTCTATAGAATTCAGTTGTACATAATTTCATACTTAAATGAGCAGCAATTATTTTCAAGTTATTTTAATTTTTTTCTCTCCTAGCAAGAGTAATTTTAACAGCTGTTGGAGCAGATAACTGAAATTGTATGGCAGAGAGACACCTAATATTGAAAAGTAGAACAGTGGAAACCTTTTCTTCTAGAAGGTGGTGTAGGTACCCTGTGGGTATGCATGGGTTTGTATATTTCCCCACTTTGAATATACCAAAAGAAGGCATTGTTTTATTTTGGCCATCTCCCTATGTGTATTGCAAATTTTGAGGGGACTTTGTGCTGATAGATGGGGAAAGCAAAAAAAAAAAAAACAACTTAGTACAGCAGATTCTTTGCATTGGCATAGGCTGCTTGTATGCATGGGGGGGGTTTTGTTGTTTGTTTGTTTGTTTTGGGGGTTTTTGTTTGTTTTGGGTACCTGATCAAAATTCTCATGTTTTCTTCTCAATTTAGTGGTGCAAAAGACAATAGAAATAAAGCTGTAAACCAAGTAATTTTTTTAAGGCCCGGGTCACAAATGATTATACAGTAAGCTTTTTACTTTGTGACATGATGTCTAAAGGCAATCACTTGTCTCCACCAAGATGTAGTACTGAATTTAGGGAAGACAAGGTGCAATTAAAAAATTGCATAATGTACTCATTCATATTAAAGAACTACAGCTCCTTATCAACCACATATTTATATATATATATATATATACACACTCACCCTGTACATTTCTTGATTTTTATTTTGTGCTTTCAGTTGTGTTTTCAATTTTTTTTCCATTTTTAGCAGTGTGGAAAGAAAAGCATTACCACATGTGAGAGCTGCTTCACTCTCAGTGTTCTTGATCTGCATGTGTACAGTATAGCTGATGGATTTCTGAAAGTGCCAACCTAACAACATGCACACATGTGTTCCATCCTTTGCTCTCCCTTCAGGAGAGCAGAAGAGCAGACAGAAGGCTGGAATTTGGAGTGTGTTTTGCTGCACAGTGATTCATGCAGCTTGCTTGGGGACAGCCTGTTTCCAGTACACTGCCCAGGCAGTGAGAGGAGGGTGCAGGCTAAGTGAGTTGTTTTGGTGGCTGCAGCTCTTCTCTGGTCGATGGTTTTCATCGATGCTCTGTGCAATCCATCATTTTCTTTTTTGGGCTCCCTGATGAACTAAATTGGGTTCTGCTCACTGTCATTAATAATGATCCTAATAGAGAGAACATCATTGACTTATTTGTAAGGCTCTGGCTCGAATTCAGTGTGTATTTAATAGTCAGTGTTTTTGTAGTTTAGTCATGAGTTATTAGAAAACAGCCCAACTCTTTCTGAAGATGAAAAACCCTCAACAACTTGAAATTGGTTTTCATGTGCTTAATATGTTAAAATCCAGACTTGTTTTTGATACATAGAACTCTCTTTATGCAGGCATAGCTGCTGATTTGGTTTAATAAAAATGGTCAGCCAAGTCCTGTAGTTTTTGAGGAGCAAGGGTGTGGCTGATATGAAGGGGTGTTTTTATTACTGGAATACAAAGTTTTTGAAGTGTAGAAGAGGCTTCAAGGCTGATGTACTTGCTTCTTCTCTTCATTTGAAAGATTAGTGTTTCTATATGAAAATTCAAATGTTGCCTTACTCTTTTTTCTGAAAGTCAATCCTCAGTAATTCCTAGAAGTTTAAGGACAACTGCCCTACTTTGGGAGTAGATTTGCTTTTATAACTCTTCGAAATTTGCTTGTGATTGACATATATTAAGAATTCCCGTAATATACATTTGGATGGAGTTTTAAGAACATCTTGTGACCATTTTGTATCTTGACCTGTAGATTGCCATTGATCATCATCTTTTAGCTTCATAAAAGACTTAGGTATTACATTTTAAAGTGCAGTTTTGTAGGCCGAAGAGAATAAAAAAGTGTATGTATATTACAGTTTGATAAAGCTACTGCATTTCAGTGTATACATTCTTGTTTAAGTGTTGTATAAATGTATTTAATAAGTTTTTTAATGTACAGCCACTATCAGTGGATGTACAATTTTATATTGATATTTCCATTGCTCTTGTACTTAAATTTCTGTGCAAGCTCAAGGGAGCTGAAACTGAGCTAGAACTGAGTTCTCTGCTTTCAGAGATTTAGTTCTTGATTTCTTCCTATAGTTTTAGATTTGATTTCTATGTTAAGTCTAATGTATTTTTCATTTGGTTTTGACAGTGTCTCACCTTCAGGAGATGGCCTCTTCTAAGTCTTTGATGAACCTTCTAACCTTCACTTTTGGCTCAGCAATAGGATTTTTTGTCTGCTATCTTCTGTTTAGCATTATACTAGAAGAACAGGTTAAGATCCAGCCTCACGTTCTTCACAATGATCCCCATGGTCAGCACTCAGCAGATACTGACAACAATCAGCTGCAAGGACAAATGAATTTCAATGCAGATGCTGGACAGCATAAAGGTATTTTGTTACACCTGGCTGGTTAGCAAATGTCCTCCCTTTTCATGCATTGCAAAACATTGCTTCTTCACTGCCAAGAATTTATATGAATCATTTTCATTCAGTTTCCTCATGTTCAGGTTGCATCTAAATAACTTTTTTCTCCTGAGGTCTATTGAATGGTGGTTTTCTTTGTTTACATTTTTATTACGGTAGTAAATTTTTTTTCCTTAGAGTCCAACTGTTTGTCCAGCTTCTGTATGCAGACTTGTCTAGAGTAGTAACTTCTCAAATGAACTATTGACATCAAATGGCAGTTTTGCTAAGCAGATATTTTTGCTAGCATTGTAGATGTGGCTGGTTTGCTTTTTAGCCTTAAGAAGCTAATTTTGGACAACTTCTAACTTTTGATCTAGCCTCTAAGATAAAGCTAAAATAGAATGTTTAAAAAATCTCCTTTTGGTACAATTAGTAAAACACAGAATTGGAGCAGGGGGGCAAAGGGAGTCACTGCAGGCATGATTTGCCAAGCTAATTATGTAGCAGTCCAGGCACAGATTGCTGTTTGCAGTCACAGTGAGAGAAATTCTCTTGCCCTCTGGTTATTTTTATTTTTCCAGAGAAGGTAGACCCTTCCAATACTTCAGGAATACTTTTACACTTGATATATTTAATTAAATGAGTTCATTCTAAATCCAAAATACAGAGAGTGTTTGAGTAGGGACAGCTTGGATGAGAAAAATTGCACTGCAATGCATTTGCTGAAGATGTTAGTAACTTGTTATTTAGACATATTTAAACTTCAAACATTGTAAGATGAGTGTGTGAGTGTTTCACGTGTAGTTGTAGAACACTGTTACAGAGAAATCTGATCTATAGTTGCATAAAGTGTAAGCAAGAATATTTTAGTAGCAGTTATGCAGATTTCACTGTCCATGAAATATTCTTTTACATGAGTTAAAGTCTTTCTGTATGTATCAAGTGAAAATGTTTGTTTGAGAGCAATGAATGCTTTGAAAAACATTGTTTCACACCTCTGATAACTGTCTTTATTCTGCTGAATTAGTGCAAATAAAAACATGTTATCAACAATAACAGTCATTTCATAGTATCCTAAATTACTTAATCTGATAAATTATTTCTGGTTTACTATTGGCTTTATTTTTAAAACATACTTTGCTGGTTTAGAATAATTCATTAGGTTTTGTTAGTTAACATGACTGTGTATAAAAGAGCTTATTAGCTTTTTGACCTTTCTGTGTTGTAATAATTAAGTTATAATCATTATGAATGGCAAAAATACTCTGGTTTTAAATTTTCATTAGTCTTCCAAGACCATAAAGAGGTTGCCTCTGAGCAGTTTTTATGTGGAAATCAAGGTTTGCTAAAGGCACACTTCCTGAACAGACACCCATTTTGATACGACTCTTACACTCTCCTTTATCTTGTGAAACTGAAGTAGCTTTAAGAATTTTAATCTTTGAGAGTGTTGTTTGTTTCCTTCCAGAATCTAGCATGGAGTTCATTAACTGGTACTTTGGAAGCAAAAGCCTCTTTTCTGTCTGCATGTCTTTTCTGTCTAGAAGCAGAGTATCTGAGGAGGGGGGAGCTTGCTGTTAGTTTGTTTGGCAGTCACATCTAATATGGTTTTACAACTTTCTGGGTTTTTTTTAGATGAGGATAAAAATATTGCAGAAGGACTGTATCACAAGGTGAAAATACTGTGTTGGGTCATGACTGGACCTCAGAATCTAGAAAAGAAAGCCAAGCATGTTAAGGCCACTTGGGCCCAACGCTGTAATAAAGTACTTTTTATGAGCTCTGAGGAAAATAAAGACTTCCCAGCTGTGGGCCTAGAAACCAAAGAAGGCAGGGACCAACTGTACTGGAAGACTATTAAAGCTTTTCAATATGTATATGACCATTATTTTGATGATGCTGATTGGTTTATGAAAGCAGATGATGATACATATGTTATATTGGACAATTTGAGATGGCTTCTTTCAAAATACAGTCCTGAACAACCAATATACTTTGGAAGAAGGTTTAAGCCTTATGTGAAGCAGGGCTACATGAGTGGAGGAGCAGGGTATGTTCTGAGCAAAGAAGCTCTGAAGAGATTTGTTGCTGCATTTAAAACAAACAAATGCACTCACAGTTCCTCTATTGAAGATCTGGCACTAGGAAAATGCATGGAGATCATCAATGTGGAAGCAGGAGATTCTAGGGATACAAGTGGCAGAGAAACCTTTCATCCATTCGTTCCAGAACATCACTTAATCAGGGGATACCTACCAAAAACATTCTGGTACTGGAATTATAATTACTATCCTGCTGTAGAGGTAAGTCCTGAGGAACTTGGTATCTGTTTTGTCAAGTGCATCTTATGATGTGTGTGAGCATGTGATGTGTGAATTAGCATTAGGACAAAGAATCCAAAAACAGGATTTGAAATTTTTTACATATTAAAGCTGAAAAAGAGCCTGGTTCTTCAGTAGATTTTTTTCATTGTAAAGCAGCAATCTATTTTTATACTTGTGTTCAGCAGCTAAAGCATTTCTGCAGCTTAAACCAGCTGTATGATTTAGTGTGTCAGGAGGCAGCAGCTTTAGCTAAGGCTGCAGTGCATGGGGAGCTGAGCTGTGGACAGTTCCATCTGTAACTGATTCAGAAGGGAAATTCAGTGTGGTCCTGTCCTGTCATACCTGTGCTTGGATAGAGACTACTTCATCTGGTAACAAAGTCAAGCTATATTGATCAAACTTCGTGGGTATCGAAAGAATGATGGTTACATAGCAGTTGTTCTCCTTGGTGTCTTTAAATATTTTATCTTAGTTCCAGTTGGATTCAAAATATTAGCAACTCTGCCTTCAAAGTTGCTGAAAAAAGAAACCCCAAAACTATGCTCCAGGAAAGTGCAATTACTTGTTACAAGTTTCTATCAGTAGGAAGTTAGATACTGACAATACTGCCAAACTGTATAATATGTCAACACAAACAGGTGCAGGTACACATGCATTTTGCTTATACATTCTGTCTGGATGCTGACATAAGTAACAGGCATTTATTGTTTCATATATAAATGTTACTCATTTAGGCCTGCTTGCTGCTTCTTGGTGCTGTTTAAACACCAACATCAAAAATTAAGTATGGAAAAGCAGAAAACCTCTGACGTTAATGAGGGCAGCTAGTTTTTTCACTGTCTTGATCACAGAAGCAAGAGACTTTGTCAGCTTCATTTTGGAAAGATGCCTTGGCAGATATGTCTGGTACATTTTGCTTGCCTAACATTAACTTTTGAAGTATACATATGACTGATAGTAGTGAATTTCTTACCATTAAAGCAAGTATTTCGTTGAATTCTCCCCGGATCTTCAATCCAGGGCATGCTTTGCAATTCTTGCTGATTGTTTTGCTTTGTTTTGTGTTTCAGGGTCCTGGATGCTGCTCCGACCTAGCAGTTTCATTCCACTATGTTGACTCTGTGACTATGTATCATTTGGAATATTTGATTTATCATCTTCGTCCATATGGGTATTTGTATAGGTACAATCCTGATTCGTCAAAGAATCCAGAAGAGCAGAGCAAAAATGAAGCACTGGAAAATAATCAAAAGCTAAAGCAAAAAACTTCTGAGGGCTAACTGGACTTTGAAAAAACCAAAAAGAAGCCAGTACAATGAGTAAGAGTCTCCTCAAACTTGTGCATGAAGCTTGTGGACTGAAATTACTCCTGGCGATTCTTATTTAAAAAATCAAGTTGGCAGCGCTTCTTGTCACCGTGTGTACAATAGAGTCTGGTGCTGGCTCTGACTGCTTGGGATAGTGTGACCTTGCAGCCCTGCCCACAAAGATTTGGGGCCCTAAAGCTGTGAAATTGGAGGTTGCTCTGGTACAATAATATTTGGGAGAATTTGTATGAAAACCATAGTGGACTGGTTCACAGATGATCGTACCCTATTTCTGTTCCTTTTTCTGTTCTCCTCTATTTCCTTTCCACTAAGTCAGTTCTAATATTAGAAATTGGATGCTGCCCAGTCAAACACATTACCATGGCTTTCTGAAGCATTCTCAACATCTTGAAGTTACTTTGTGTATCTTGCCCTCTTGTCTCTTGTAAGGCAGAGACACAGAATTACATTCTCCAATCTGCTTTGCCTTAACAACAGAGTGGCAGGATTTCACCCACAAGATTAATCTGAATTGTTTCAGAAACAGAATTCACTGCTATGAATTACTTAAAAAGTTTTAAGTTCTGTTGTGCAAAACAGTATGAAGTTTTTGGGGAGGAATACTCTTCTGGAGAGAAACCAGAAACAGTTACTGTTGTTTAAATTGCTGAGGTGATGCAATCTGCTTACATATTTGCCTGTGGCTTTTTTTTTTTTTTTTTTTTCATTTTTGTTAACTTATCCTTTTGGTTGAATGGATATAAAAATTTGTCTTAGCATTTCTCAGCCTAAGGTAGATGCTTTTGAATAGCAGTCTGTCTTCCATCCCACCTGCCACATAAACCAGGAAGAATAGTATCTTAGTAGTTACAATGTGAAGTTGCATTGTAACTACTTGGTTTCAGCCACTGTTGTAATTAGTTTGTTTCCATTTTGATTTTCACTAGAGGTTAAAATTTTCAGACACAGAAATGTCCTATTTTAAAGCTGCACCAAAGCCAGTTTATTTGGTTGAAGTACTTAATTTCACTTTCTAAACATTTTTTTCTTCCACTATAAAATTATTTTCTGTATCTGCTTCTTGTTACCTTTTTCAGCACAAAGTGCTAAATGATCCTTTTTCCACTGTTTTGAAGCTGAAGTGCATAGTTATTCAGGTAAGCAAGCCTGAATGCAGGAATCTTTCAAAGTGCATTAACTTTCTCCACTACTTCGTAAGTATCTCTGCCTTTTAACTGGAAACACTTTCTTGGTGTGGGATAAAATAGGAGTTTTAATTACTGATTTCTTTTCAGAGGTCAAATGTATGTTTTATAGAGTTAATATAAAACTTTCTGGTTTTCTCCTTTTCAAATTGAGTGAATAGCAGTATGGAGAATGGGATTAAGCGTGACATGTAGTGTTTTATTCCACACTTGAACAGAAGTATCTTCATCTTTTTGTTATTTTTCACCTTCATCATATTGATGAATTTGGACATAACCTAATTACCTCCAGTCTTTGTTTTGAAAAGGGCACATAGTGGTAGCAGACAGCCTTATTTACTACTGCTGGTCCTTCAGGATGTTCCTGGAAGATGATGTTACCATAAAGTACTGGAATTTTTTTTCCCAAGGGGAGTTCTAGTACAGATTGGAATTCCTTCTGTTGTCCAACAGTAAAATCATTGCTTTCTTTCTGACCATTGCTCTGCAGCATGATGGTAATTACTGAAACAGGTAATGGTGTTGAAATGCTGCATGCATCTTCTCTGCCTGAATGTAGGCCGAGTTCATCTATCAAGTATTGGTTAAATAGTTCCTGCAGGATTAAATCTGTTGGTGTTTATGAGCAGCACTGTTTCTGAAGTACTGATAGGGACACGAGCTTTATTTTATGTTATTTGACTTAAGTAGAACATTATAAGTGCATTGGTTTAAGAAAGAAAAGTCTCCAGTTTGTTGTAGTCAGAGGGATGCTTGTCCAGAGGACAGTGATGTTAACATGCTGAAAGGGGCTTCCTTCTGTGAGCTAAATGTTTATCCCACATGCAGCACAAACCAATCGTATTGTGAAATCCATATGGAATTGATAACTCCAATGGCATTGTTCAAACAAACAGTTAAAATATTCAGGAATACTTAAGGAAGTCACAGAATGAAATTGAGATCCCAACCTAATCTCTTTGCAAATTCAGCCCATGTAAAAGATCTGTGGAGCTGCTGTACAGTTCCTTTATTTCTGCTTTCTTCAGTTCATCCATGGGGATTTAAAGATTTTCTACCACAACAGGCAGAACTAATCCTGCATATTTTCTGCAGATTTGTGTCGTATGTTTGCCCTGTGCTGTCCTGTGAAGCATTTCCTCTTCATGTTCCTTACTGTTCTGACTATCCTGTCTCTGGTTTTCCAGTTTCATCTAGCATAAGTCTCAGGTGGAAAGGAGGAAGCAGGATATTTGAGCTTCACACAGGTTGTTTGCTGGGATAACAAGGTAAACCAGCTCACTGCTGAGGGTGAAGCCTTTTCTCAGTAGCAGTTTTAGTTCCTATCTGCTCCCCTGCTGAGGCTTATGGGTTTAGTAGAGCAGGGTGGGAATATCCCCTTCCACAAAATGTGCAGGACCGCAGAGAGACTGGAAAAGTAAAGGAGCAAGTTCCCTTTCTGAAGGGAATAAGGCTAAGGACATACTACCTTGTGATAAATGGGTGGCCTGTCTGGAGAAATAAGTAGCCTTTTCTTCAAATGCCAGTTCTGTGTTTTAAAGTGTCCTTGTGCATAGGCCTCTGAATCTGGTTTTTTTGCCTTTATAACAGCACTGCAAAGAATTATTTTTTCTTTTCAGACAAGCTAGAAAAGTATCAGGTTTTACATTCTGTGATTATAACAGAGACCTGTTGTTCTCTGTTGAATTGTATTGCCATAACCATGAGCTGATACCTCTGAAATAATTGGTTTCTATCTCACTGCCTTCAGAAGCCTCAGTGGACAAGGTTGGAATGTGAACAGTATAATTTTCACGTACAATATTACACTAATATTAGTAGTCTGCTATTTCACTCTCAGGTCTTTGTGCTTTGAGAAAGTATTTATTGAGTTTGAGAATTTTTGCAGCCCAAGGAGACTGTATTTTGGATGGAGAGACTTCCTGAAGCACAGCAACATGGGGTTACTTAGGCTGTGCAGATTATTTGTCTGTGGTTTGGTTTCTAAAAGGGGTTTCTTAATTTTATAAAATCTACAAGCTTTCCTTGGCACCATAGTGATTTAAATTACCCATTTAAAAATTTTGAACTATTTTTTTGAAATTACTGGGCAGTGGATGTGGGAGTGTCCCCTAGCGTGACAGAGAACATTTTAATCTTGTATTAAGTGATTTCACTTCAGAAAGATTGACAATGGCAAGAAGCTACTTTCTGATCACTGGTCTTAATCAGAGGAGAGTACTAGTGTTTGTTTGCAGAGGAGAGTATTAATCTTTGTTTGCAGAAGAAGACCAATTTTAATCTTCTTTCACTCCAAATTTTTGCAGTCTGTATTTGTGTTATTCAAGAGGTTACACGCTGGTGATGTTTATACCATCTCATTTTGTGGAAGCTCTTTTCACAGTACTTTTGCCTTTAAGGACACTTTCTTTCTTTTGCTTTGGTGGGGGTGTATATTAAAAAATCACTTTTTCTTCAGCTGTTACCATTTGATCTGTTACACTTGCAGAAGTAGAAATGTCAGTATTTGAGTAGCTGATAGACCTCTTATAAATGCTTTGTTATCTGAGCAGGGTGTTTTGTCTTTGTATGACAGAAAAGTGTGAGTTATTTCTCTGCTGTACCTGTTACTGATGCTGATAGTGCACGCACAGATTAAAATAGACCCCTCAATACAGGACCACTGGGAAAGGCAGTTTTTGTCCTTCTTCTGTCAAGAAATCTTCTGTGGAACTCCAAAAGTGTAATTTGCTTTGTTTTACCATATTGTATTTAAAATACTCCACAAATGTTATTAGTAGTCTAAAAGAATTGAATATTGCTGCTGGACAGTATGCTCCACTTAAAACCTGTGAATGTTTCACTTGCAATTATAGGTAGTTGTGTTCCTAATGGCAGATAAAAGCTGGTGATTTGTCTGGAATGGTCACCATAAGAATTTGTTTCTTAAATACCTTCTTTGAAGTGCCTTTGACCAATTTTTAGCATCAAAATTAAGTTGAGAATTGAATAAATAAAGTAAGTTATCTCATACACAGTTCATGTCTGTCTTCATTTACGCCTTCTGCATGCTATGGTGTTGCATAGCAGCACAGTTTAGTCTAATAAAAATGTTCTTACTTTTTCTCTAGGGTGGGTACAGGAAATTCAAAAAGCTTTTCTCACTTGTTATGATTCTATGATTCCATATTTATGCTAATAACAAAATAGCAAGCCATCCAGAAAACAAAGACAGTAGATTTTTAAAGTGTAAAATGATTAAGTGCTAGTACCAGATTCACATAAGCAGGCAGCTGTTTCTGCATTGTCCTGATGCTTCAGTGTCTCTGTATTATTACAAATTCCAGAGTCAACTGACTACTACTGATACCTCAGAAATAAAGCAAAACTGTCCAAAATTAACAATCTTGTTAAAAAAGAAAAGGATTTATTCTTTCAGTGAACCTCTTATCTCTGAAAAAAAAGACCTGTTAAAATTTAAAAGTTGTGCTTTCTAACCTAAATGTTTGGGCAGAACATCATTCAGCAGTAAAAGTGCTGGCACTTGGACAGGTGGGAGGTGTCTTTACATCTGGAACTCTGGTTGTTGGAGGAGGTGTTGGCAGAAGCACAGTACAGCTGTGTGTCATTACCTTAAGTACTGTAATAGACCCTGCTAATACTATTAACCTGGATTAATTAACTGTTTCATTTCAAAGTGCAGGAAACGGGTGACAGCCAGTTTAACTGAGCTCAAAAGCTGGGATATTTAAGGGAACAAGAGCCAATTGAACAGACTATAAAAGCTCCTCTCAAGTTTCAGGCCAAGGTTATCCTTTTATGTGGTAGTGCTGCTGTAACTTACAAATTGTCAGGATCAGACTACATCCAGCACATTGCAGGGCAATGCAAGTGCTGGAGCAAAGCAAAAGCTACAGCTGCTACTCTGGAGCAAAACTGTTTCATAAGTGTGGGTTTGCTTTGCTTGCTTTTTGGATTTTTTTTTAATATTAATATATAAGACTCACCCATTTGATTACCAGAAGTTGTAGGCACAGTGAAATGTCCATAAATGACAGTAAGCTCTCATAGCCAGCTCACAGAAAGCTTCCCAGGCTCAAGGGAATTTTCCTAGAGCTCTTCCCTGTGCACTAGTGCCAACTGAAAAGTAAGTAAACATTTTACACCCAGGAACTGCTATGTTTGTTCTAGGCTGCAGGGAAGATAAGCCTCTGTATTGCACATTCCAGCGCTTGCTCCTGAATGTTTAGCAGCCTTTCTTCCTTTCTGACAATGTTTCACCTTAATGAAGCTCTTCCGTGGGTTCCTGAAACTTGGTGGTGAGGAGCTTTTTCTGACTTATATGAGGAGTAAATGAGAAAATCAGAGCTCTGCAGTGAACATTTTTCATTGTTACACATGTACAGAAATTTAAGACAGACTTGGGAGAAAGATGGATCGTGAGATCTCACTGCTAGGTTAGGGTGATATTAGGCATTTTTAAAGGGAAAGTGGTTATTTAATTCAGAAATGTAGCCTGAGGTCTTCATTTTTTTCAGCTTTCTAATATATAGTCCTTCAAGGCTTCTTAAAATGCCAATAAAAATAAACTGTGAAGATGTTTTTGTCACTGGTTAGTAAAAAGAACATTGGATGGAGGCTAATTCTGTGTTTGTTTTTGTTAACACTGTTATTTGGACCCAATGTGGTTTTGAGCTGTGCCCCACACACTCTCCTTTTAACTCTTCTTTTCAGACTTCTTCAGCCCCCTGTTCTGTTGCGTATAATGCTCCTCCTTTGTTGCAGTACTACAAGACAGGTACAGTCCCTTTTTTCCTTCCTCTCCCAAAAATGCTCTCCTGTAAGCTTTCTTTTATTTAGGGAGTCTGAAGCTTCAAGTTCTGGAGTCGGCACTGTACTGACCAAAGCATCATCCAATTCTGTGTTACACACCTACGGGCATAAGAAGGTGTTCATTCTTTTGCCATAGCTAAGATGTTCCCTTCTTTGGAGGTGTGATTTGTCTTTTAAACATTCCCATCTTTTCCCCTTCTTTTTAGTTTCCTTTTTTTGTCAATGGTTGCACCACCTGATCTGCAAAGTGCTGTTTGGGGAGTACAAGGTACCAGCTGGAGCTGAAGGCCGTGTGAGATCCCACAGACAGACCTGTCTGCAGTAAACTTACTGACTTACAGCAGGCTTTAAAGTCAGCCTAAAGCCAATCACTTCTAAAGCAAGGGTTGGAACCAGGCTTTATCACTTAGTGCTTAAAACACTTCTCAGTTTGGTAGGATGGACAGGTGGACTGGCTGGAGATTCCGGCAGCCAGTTGTGCTAAAGAAGCATGACAAATCTTTTCCTTGGGAAGAGGGAATTATTTGTAGCAATGGTGTCTGGAAAGGAACACGAGCTTTCCAACTGTCTTCTGAGTGTTGCTGAAGTCACTATCTTTTATTTTTCACTTTTGCAGAGGGGTGAACAGTCTCAGAAAGATGACTTCGTGGCAATATAGTTTCAAATTGGTATCTGAATAGAGATGGGAGTTTCACGGGAGTGTTTGTTACATCAAAAGTTGATGTGAGCAGCTTATTTATTTCATGCTTCTTTGAATTTCTAACCTGGCTTCCAGCAACTCCTTGGCACCTTCTCATTCCCCTCCTAGGATAAAATTCTAAGTGACTGCAAGGAAAGGAGCTTTGTCAATAGCTCCAGTCACCTAAAGAACCATATCAGCCTTCTCATGCTGCTACTTCCCTGTGCTTTCAGTGTTCCCCAGTAGGGCTGGATCCTGCAAGGTCTCAGGGAATCAAGGTTTTGACTCTTCCTCCTCTGTCAAAGAGCTCATAAAAAAGACTTAGGAATTAATGTGCATTAGTACCGTGCACCTTTAAAACCTTGGACTATAATTTTTGTTGGGTTTTTTCTTTCACTGTCCCACATGAGTTCTTAACTGGGAATCACTCAAATGGTTCACTCAAATGCTGGCTTCCTGCTTCCTGCCCCTGGAGATGGAGAGCATAAGATTTAACATAAATGTTAACTTAGGGACAAGTGAGTACTTTACAGAACAAATAGATATATCTCTAATTAATTTTTTTAATGCATGTTTTATTCAATCTAATTACTCTAAATGTGGGAGTACTATTAAATATCTGTTCTCTGACTATTCTCAAGTGGAGGATGTGGCTGTAAACTGGAGCCTATATCCTTCCTAGACTTGTAATCCAGATGAGCACTCTGCAGGGATTAATCCTAAATCAAATGAAAATCACACCTGAGGGTCTGAAATTTTTCCAGGCATAGGAATACTTCACCAGCATTGACCATTTACCATTGAAAATAGCAGGTTTCACATATTCCACTGTAGGATCTGTTGAAATTGTAGCTGAAATATGGTTAATGTTTCAAGGACAGGTAGGGTAATCATGTCTAAACCAAATTTTCAAACATCATTTAGAAAAGCAAACTGCTGTTCAGAAGCTGGCAATGCTTCCCTGGGGACAATGAAGCCTTTGTTCCTATTCCTGACCAATGTTACTCAGGTGTTTTTGGTTTTTTTTTTGCAGAGAATAGGCGGTGTCTGTTTACCCAGATTAAAACATCATTTGTCAGTCTAATCAACAGCATCCTGCTTTTAAACTATTTCCCTGTTGGCCAGCTTGGGCTCTATGTACTTTATCTTTGCCTGCTTCCAAAGCTGCATTTCATATATTTTGTTCAGACTCATTCAAGGAAATATTTCCCAAAAGACACTGGACATGTCTTCTTTTTGGGTAAGCTTCATGATGTCTAAATGCAGAAATTGTCTTATCAAACACAGAAGTTGTCTTCTCAAATGTAGATCTGAATATGCACAAATTGGTACTGTTCCCAGTGGGAGAAGCCTCATGCAACAGCTCTATCTTCTTGCTTTAAAACTATACAAAAATAGCATTTGAGTCTCATTAGAAATTGTACAACTACTAGTACTTTCTCCAGGACAATAAGTTAGATTCACAGAGCCTTGATTATTTCATATAAACCTATTGTAATTGCACAAAATTCCCAGTTGTGCCAGTCCATGTGTTGGCCAGCACTTGTTCAAGTGTCAGCAATACCAACTGAGAACCACAGATGTGTGGTGGCTCTCTGGTTTGATCTGGTCTTTGCAGCAAACAGTTTCAGTGTTCCTGAATTATTTTTTGTTTGTTTAATTTTGTGAGTCAAAGTTGTGATTTTACGCATATTATAAAAGCAAAAAGTTTCTAAAAGATCCATAGGTACTGGTGATCAGCTGCCACCCTGAACTCTCAGTCCTTGTAAACCTCAAAGAAGTGGAGGGAGCATGAGTTTCTCTTGCACGTAGCATCTAGGAATTTTATTCCTCACATCAGGGCAAAATGAGGAAACTATTACAAATGTTTAACCATATGAAAAAACATACCCATGAAAGAATGGTTGGAAAAAATTTGCTGTGTCCTATTAGCCACACATATTTGTGGGCTAGATGTCTGGGCCCAGGAGAGACTGAGAAAGCTGTTGCAGCATATAAATGAAACAAAAACATTAGGAGGTTTCCTGTGGCTTTTGCAGTTAAACAAAGGTTAATTACACATGTTCAGCTGGACTACCTAGTCCTTTGACTTTTAAATATATAATTGTGTATGCAGGAGTATTGTTTCTAAGATGAGCATAAAGTAAGAAAACACTGGTATGAGGAATGTGCATGTCCCATGCTAGTTATCAGTCAGCAGTGGAGTGACTCTAAAGTGACTGAAGAGAGGACCATCCCTTTTGATTTTACTCTTTTGTAATGTGCTTGGATGGCTGAAATATATGGCTCCAAAATATTTCAGCAGGAGCACTTCATCAAGGGAACATCTTCACAGTGGGTTTTCTGCACAGCTTCTTGCTTCCTGCTGCCAGTCAGCACACTCTGTATTTAATACCTGCCTGACCTCTCCCCCTGACTCCCCTCAGGAGTTTTGGACTGTTCAAGAGGGTCAGGTTTGAGCATGAGACTCGCTTCCCTAGGATATCTGCCTGTCTGCAGCAGTATAGAAGCTTGAGTAATGCAACCTAACCTTGTAGTTGATTTTCCTTTGAGAGGGAATCCTGAATAGACTGGATGATTTCTGTGATCTTTTCCTACCTGAATTATCCTACAATCCTAAAAATGTCTTGTCAGCTTTGCACATTTTGCACCTCTGTATTTTACCTTCAGCTCCTCCATGTCTTTTCTTGTTAGTCCCTGCTGCTGCTTTGCATTCAGCTCCCTTCTGCAGCCCACAGAGCCTCTGCCTGACCATCAGCAGTGCTGGATTGTGCCCATCTCACCCTTTGAGTTTTCATGATCTCCCTTTCCTTCCACAGCAACAGTGATATTGTGAAAGTTCTGCTTATCATTCTGAGTAGCACTACACTAAGCATCTCTTAATAGTCCCATATTATAGAAGGGTGGTTAAACTATCTTTTGTGTCTGTGCCATTTCCATCATGTGGAAAAGGATTTGTTTGGTTAGATTGCATGGCTAACTACAGGATGAGTTTGCCCTCCTTCCAGTGTTGTGTCCTGGTTAATGCACACTGGGGTTTATGGTCTAAAAGTCCATTTCTCTGTCCCTGTACAATCACCATGCCTATTGCTTGCTGAATGATGATCTTGCATTTCCTTGGGTAACCCTGGTATTGGCACAGTTCCTTTTTTTGTTACAAAAGCTTCTAATCTCTGACAGCCAGGAGGTCACTGCTGTTAAAAATGATGATTTTAGGCAATGTGAGAACAGGATCTATAATGTTTTTTAAGTAATAAAGTGGGGCCAGTGCTGCTTGTAGCACCTGTGCCTAACTTAAGCCCAATGCTTACAAATTATTTGCAATTCTTAAAAAGCACATGCATAAAGACCAGGAAACAAATGCAACAAGGCAGGAAATACTTTCTTTTGATGTTCAGTTCAGCATTATGCTGATATTTAGCATTTCACTGCTGTTTCACAAATACATCTGCTCAGCATTAGAGCAGGAAGCAAGCTGGTTAAAGAAAGCACAGTTAAACACAGCCAGCATCCAAAAACTGTTTGTTGAGACCCACAGAAGGAAATGTCCAAATAAATGCTTGCTACCCCGTGGTAACCAGCTGGCAAGTAGACTGTCTGAGAAGAGGTGGAGATCATGGATTGACAGAATATCCTGAGTTGGCAGGGATCCACAAGGATCAAAGTCCAACTCCTGGTCCTGCACAGGACCAGTGCCAAGAGTCATGCCAAGTGCCTGAGGGCACTGTCCAAACACCTCTTGAACTCTGTCAGGCCTGGTGCTGTGACACTTCCCTGGGCAGCCTGTTCCAGTGCCCAACCACCATCTGGGTGAAGAACCTTTTCCTAATATCCAACCTAAACTTCCCCTGACACAACTTCAGGCCACTCCCTTGGGTGCTGTCCCTTGGGTCACCACAGAGAAGATCACTGTCTACCTCTTCTTTGCACCTCATGGAGAAGCTGGAGACCAAAGGGTGCTACAAGCATGTCATGAGTGTGAGAAGTCAACATACACCTGAGGGTAAGAACGACCTGATGCGACTGTTTGAATGAGTTTTATATCACAAATAACCTCCAGATCTGATAATAATGCTGCCCTCTCCCAGTGCAGCTGTGTGATTAAGAGGTAGTGCTGGAGTGGGCTCCCATTACAGAACAAGATGCTACAGAAAAAAGTCTAAGATAAACAAAAGTAAAAATATTTCCCTGTGCAAAATATACCAATTAAAAAGAAAAAAAAAAAGAGAGGAGTTTAGTGAAATAATGTGCTGAATGAAGCCTTGTTCTCAGGGCTGTAATGTCAGAAAGCTTTGCAGAGGATGGGTGTGCTGGGCCAGGGCTAGTTGGAGCTGACTGGAGGGGCAGGTTTCAGCCTGTGCCCCAGGCTGTATCCAGGAGGGGTCATGCTGGGTGTATTGAGGCACAACTCAAAAGCAGAGTCTAAAATCTTTACTCCTGTCTCAAACTTCCTGCACCACCTTGGACACTTCCTCATGAGCTCTGGAACCCTTCAGTTTTTATTAATTGACTGATTGTTAGAATTTTTTCCTTGATTGTCAGATTCAGCAGTATTGCAATGGTTATAGATGGAGGGGGGCTCTGCAAGGGGATTCACAATTTGATTATGGGGTGTGTTGCTCTTTGGCTCTCATGCTATGGTACAGTGCATACAAGCCCTTTTTACAGCTGTGTTCCTACTTAGTGTAAATACCTTGGCCCTGCAATGTTCAGAATCTGGTTTGTGGAACATCCTGTTTACACAGTGTTCAGGTTAAGCCAGTTTACAACAACTTATGAATTTGCCAAGGAGACCAAGGAGCAGCTACAGTGGCCTGTAGAAAATATAAGTTGTGAGATGAATTAAGAGGCAATTTAAGCAGCTTCTGCTGCTGAGCTGCGTTTTGGAAGTTGTTACTTTGATATTCCTTTTAAAAACCTGTTGATGTCTCTGTTTGTTTTACAGAGGCATTTTGTTGTTTTCCTCCTGGTGGCACTGCAGGATAACACTGTGGACCTTGTGGCTCTGTACTGCAGCTGCATCATTTAAGATGCTGGGATATCTTCTTGCTGACACAACAAGTTCTGTTATGCTTGACTTGAGGACCAGTACAACACCCTTGCTCCATGATAACCTATAACTTATTTGGTGGGACCTATGTTGGATGATTTTCTCCTCTTAAAAAGGAAAGAGCTTCAACCAGCTTATGAACTGTAAACAAATCAGACACATCACTGAGAGTCTAAAAAAATCTCAAAAAAGCCTGGCATATGACTGCTAAATTCTCAACAACTCTGCCCAAAGGATGGTTTGCACTCAGGCACGTTCTCTTGTATCCTCCAGAATGTCCAGCAAGTACTGTGACTTTTGATTGACTGTATTGTATGGTTCATATGGAAAAAGAATGGAAGGTTTCTACTTGGAAACATGATTGTTGCCTTCAGGAAGAACGTGGTGCTGCCTCCAGCATTGCCCTCATCAGTATACTTTCCAGTTATTACAGATACTGTGTATTTTGGCAGCCTTTGCCTCACGTCACTTATGATCTGTTCAGTTATGTGGTGTGCAGACTAAAAACATTCAGTCATAGTTCTCTGAGGGAGCTTGAAACGAAAATATTCATCTTCAAACCCAGATTTTATATGTGAATCTCATTATGTGTTAATTAATTTGAAAATACTGCCTCTCTGGTCAGCAGAAATATATCTTACCTATTAATTTACAATGTAGTTAAGACTGATAGAAACTATCCTTTGAGAAAACATGATGCACTAGGGAGTTGCCCTGAATGAAGTAAGAAGTAGCTGAAATTGCCAATTATGTCATGAATGTAATTCAGAAGAATTACTAGCTATTTTCTTTCCATGGAAAAATCTGTCCCCAGCCTCAGTCCCCACACCCATGCCTGTGTGCTCAGCCAGCCCAAGGTACCCCAGGGGCAGCAGGCAGCAACCAGGCCACAAAATCCCTGAAATCCTTCATGCTCTCCAGTGCTGAGCATCTCTCTCCCCTGCAGCCACTCTTCACAACCCCTGCTTCTGAAGGCACATCCTGGGGGCCTTTCTGATTTGTTGATCAGTTTTTTACTGCTCTGGCAGATTTTTTTTTAAGTGTCCTGAAAGCTTTGAACTGCTGAGACAGGAGCACCAGTCAAAATTCCAGCAGCATTTGGGATTAGCTGAGTTATTTTAAAGCTGATCCAAAACTCTTTGGGGCTTTTACTCACATGTTGAGCTTGTGCTTGCCAGATTTATTCCTGTCAAAGCACTTATTGACCACTCTTTTTATAATAAGAAATGGTTTCTTTGTGTCCCAGGGTTAAGCATGCCAGATGTTGGTGATCCCTTTTGCCAAACCAATAAAATGCAAAAAATCTCCCTTCTCCCTCCCTGTCCACGTGTAGGGAGGTTACAGCTGCTAAAAGCAGGGATTGTGGGACAATGGGCTCTCCTTCTTTTGTCTTACAAATTGCTCTAAAACAGGTCTTACATACATTAGAATGCCAAAATAGAAAATCTTTATGGATTACGTTTTAGAGCCTTACGCATTTGGCCGAATTTCTACATATTCCTGGCAACTTCCAAATGAGGAAACAAGTCAATCGGTTTTCCAAGGATGTTCAAAACTGCAGTGCAGGAAATGTTGTGTATCTTCAGTCAATGTAGGGTAACAGAGAGGAAATTTGAAGATGTAAAAGAAACAGAGGAGCACAGACAGCAGGGTGGTCAATGCAGAGGCAGTGTTATTAATGTCTGAGTGAGTCCTAGGGACAGACAGGGAGTGAATTGTGTTAAGGCAAAAGATTAATTCTGTTTAATAGTTGTGAACAAGAGACTGGTAGAACTTTTCAAAGTGAAAAGCTGCTGCTGTTCTATGCTGAGCAAATGAAACACTATTTTCCTGTTAATTTTCTGAGCCTTTATCTGAGCTCTTAGAATCAAGGATGTCAGAAAAATAATTTATCTAATAATGATCAGTTCTATAGAAAAGTCTCTGTTATTCACTACTCTTAGCTTTTATGGTTTATAGCATTTGGCCTGGTCTAGCAGAAGATTTAAGAATTTAAGGATTAAACTATTCTAGCTTTTAAAATTTGCCCATGACAAAAAAGAAAGGGTTTGTTTGCCTGTGAAAACTGTAATTCTCTCAGCAATGATCTTGTCTGATTTTACACTAGTTGGGAATAAAACAGTGGATGTTTGGCAAGCAGGGCCCTCTCCTGGTTTATTGCCCCATGACACCCTTGGGAAGGCAGAGCTGGGTGAGGAGACACAGGAGCCAGTGCTGCCAGTCACTGATGATGCAGATTTAGAGAAGAGTCCTCTCAGGAGGGACTTATGTGCTCTTCCATGGTTTACTAAATATCAGACCACACATTCAGAGTTTGCAGTCTTGAGCTACACAGAAAGACCTGAACAGAAAAGGATGTTCATTTCAGGATAATCTGATTTGAACAGCATACAACTTTCAAAATAACCTTATAGCCCTCACTTATCCCTCTTTGCTACAAAAGGTTTAGTCAACTCTACATGAAAGTGGAAAAAAAAGCAGGGGTCTTTTGTATAACACTGGTTTAACTGCATTAAAACAAGTCCTTGTATGCATGTTAAAGAGTAATTGCTTGTTTTATACCCTTGTTAAGTAACAAATGATGTCACTATTTGTACTTACTAAAGCTGTCAGCTTTACCAGAAAGGTTTCCACTAAACATTATAGAAGATATTGCAAACCCATAACCTACATCTTCATATTTATTCCCAAACTCATTATCCCCAGTATTTCTTAGACAGATGTATCTCTTTGTCTGGAGATTTGGAGCTGAACACACAGCTAATTCCATCCTTGAATCAGCTGCCCAAGATTAGAACAGTTTTGAAAGATCTTGCAGAGTCCTAGTCTCTCTTGCAATCCCAGTGGGCTTTGCTGCTGTGAGTTTCCAGGTGCAGCTAAATGTAAAATGTTCCTGCTAGGATTAAGGGGATCTTCATGGTATGCATAGTACAAGGTAATAACTTTCAGTTTTACTGTTCCATGTCACACAGAAATTAATTGTGCCCTTGGAGGTTTTTTGAATAATCATCATGTTATTATGAGTATATTATCATCATTTTAGTTCTGAGTATAAGAACAGAGTGTTTTCTAGGGCTTCTCTCACTTTTTAAAATTTCTACCTTGACACTTATTTAAAAGGCCAGATTTTTGGGAAAAAAAAATAAAAACTTTAAACTCTACTTCAAGCACAGCTTTCCACAGAATTAGGTTTGCATCCTATTTGCTGCAAAACAAGTTCATTTTGCAAAGTACATCCTGTCATTTATTTACAAATTGTGTAAGTAAATGTTTGAACATATCAAGAGTTGTCCATACTGCCTGTGTAGATTCTATTCTTTTGTTTACAAAGAAATAATGATGCTTGACTCTTTATCAGTTATTACTTCCCAATTTAATCACATTTGTCATTTTCAGTTTTAACAATGCACTCATATAGGGTTATGGGTAAAAAGTAGAAAGGATATAAGTAAACATTAATACACATCTTTCAGTGGTTTTCCCTTTTTTAGTTTAGTAGCATATATTAGAGTATTGGAGTGAAATAACTCTTTTTTTTTTAACCCAGAGGCCCTGAGAAATTGAAATGTACTGACTAGCCTAAAGGATATGAAGAACCCAGTTCTTAATGCAATTCTAAATGAAAGTCTAACCTTTATAATTGAAACTATTATATTGATGTTAATCCAAGTGTGCTTTAATAATGGGGTAAAAGCCCTCTCTAATTACCATAGCTGTGTTACTTACATTCCAAAGAAGAACTCTAATCAATGGAAATCTTTATTTATGTCTCTAAATGCTGTATGAAGAGTGCTAATTTCAGGAACTACTTACTACTAGAGCATATTTTATTCTTCCATGAGACTAAGAGACCTTGGTCATTAAAAAACAAGTGTAAACACTTTTGATATTTTAATCCTAAAAATAGAATCTCATTATTCCCATGTGCAGTAGTATCAAGTTACTGTAAATTTGGAGGGAAAAGGTATCCCCCTGTATGTGTGTATGTGTGACTTCAAGTTATTGCTATGGTGTTGCAGTTAACATGCATTATGCAGGAATCTGGTTAATGTGCAGACAGTAGTGGGGAAGCAATAAAGCACAGCAGAAATAATTTCAAGCTAACACATTCTTTTGGATTCTTCTCAGTCAGTTCTTCCTCAGTACACGTGAACTTCTAGCTTCAAAAGTTTCCAACAGAAGTAATTTCTAGAATAAATAAGATATTGTTTAATTTTCCTGAAAAGTTTTGAAAAAATTGCTTTGCAGCTCAATAAAATTTTCCTATACTGAAAGTTGAAATAGAGTATTTAATGCAAGTTATTTGGGATGAGTTATATGGCTTTTGTAAAGGCAGTTATGCACTACTGATAAGAAACCTCTCTGAAGGCCATGCCTTGCTCACTAAGCACATGGATCTAAGATAGCCAGTCTAGTCTGACTGGATTTCCAAAATGTAAGGTCCCTCCCCAAAGGAAAGTCATAGATTTGAGAGGGACAGCCTTATAAGTTGTGAAAAGAATAAAACAAAAAAATGGGATAAAGAGTCAGTGGAGAGATGTCACTGAAAGATGGATGCCACAGTCTGTGGCATACTCAAGATAAGTGATCTAGAGAAGGGAGTAAATAGGGAGGTGACAAAGTTGGAGTTGGTGACAATATTGTACTCCTCTAAAGTAGTTAAGTAGTAAAGGAAAGGAGTGACTGCAAGAAATTGCAGAAGGACCTTGTGATATTGACTGCATAGGCTATGAGTTGAAAAGGAAAACTGAGTTTTGACTAATGTAAAATAAAACATAAGCTTGAAAAGAGGTGATTGATGGAGGACCAGAAAGAGACAACTTACTTATTCATCAATCAACACAGGTTTCTCGGCATTCTTTTTCAGTTTCAAATCTATTGTTGGTACCATTACAACCTCCATACCAGAACTGGCCACAAGAATTGCCATCCTTGTCATAATACCATTTCACCACATAGTTCCAACAATCCCCTGGTTTCATGGGTTCCAAACACCTTGGATCTGAAAGTGCATCAGTAAAAGTTAGCTTGGATTCTGGGAATAAGTTATGTTATCTTAGAAGTGCCTCCTTCAGTAAGAAAAGCACCCTTTTTTGTTTTCTTTCTTGTAGTGCTTGGCCAAATTCCACTTCTGTTAATGACTTACCTGAACAGGCCTAAAAAATAAAGCATTAGTTGGAAGCAAGACTGCCTAAATCCTGATGCAAGAATCAAGCTGCTATTTAAATACCTAAGCATGCAGTTGGTACACAAGGGTATCATCTGAGTCCAAAAATCTGTCTCTGACTGTGTGTGATATCTGTAGACAGAGCACCCAGAAATACAAAAAAGTAATAAAATCTAAATTATATTGGAAGAAGGAGTGGGGTTTGCTTTTTTTTTTTTTTTTTTTTTGGTACAGACTTACTACCCGGAACCTGCAGAGAGTATTTATTACTCACTTTTCTGGGTTCTTGCTACCTCTGTTTGCCATGCAGCTGGCTGGTGATCTTCAGTAGCAGTTCCACCAATGAAAGGATTGACAACTGGACTCAGGGGTCTGATTTCAGACATGTTATAAACTGGGGGAAGTATCCATTCTCTGTGAGCAGAGGAGGTCACACTGTGGTCCTGAGCAGATGGCAGAGGTTTAGTGTACGTGGATTGTGATGGACTATGCTGCAAGAGGAGTCAAAATCTTAAAATTCTGTCTGGGCATAGATGCAATGACAAAAAAAAAAAAAAACTGATAGAATTTTGCAGGAAACTTTTGCTAAGCTATGTGTGAAAAAACACTATTAAAAGCAGATTGGTTACTGTGATTATTTAGTATGGAGCCATAATTTTCTGACCATGAGAGTGTAATGAAAAGGGAAAGTAATGCCTCTGATTTAGCCTAAGCTGAGTTAGGCTAAATCATTCAATTTAAGCTAAATTCCAGTCACTACTTAGTCTGCAATACAAATAGAACAAAAAATGGGAGGAATTTTTGGCTGTTTAACATCTAGTACACTTATTGGGCATGATCTGACATCCTCAATCTGCCCTATTTTTGGCTAACAACCAGTTTCTAATCATTAGAATTTTAGAATTTACCTTGATAATAGTGTCAAGCAGTCAACCCTGCTCTTCAAATTGCAACTATTATCTAAAGATTTGCCTAATATTTTAGTATATTCAAGAAGATTTGCAGGGTCCTTAGTACAGTATAGTACAAACAACTGCCTTAATCAGACATTGATTACCTACTGAGAACAGAAAGGAATTTGATACTATTCAATATCTTCCCATTTACAGGCCACCACTGACAAAGCCAATTTAAGAAAACTCTTCAGAGTGATTGGAACTCAGTCCAGGTGAAATATAAAGGTGCAGACAATTCTTCCAGTCCTTTGAATTTTGCATTTCTTCTCTAGGTCTACAAAAAGACTGTTTATTTATGATAGTAATTCAACAGTTTGAAGATTTATCCATAACAACAGCCAGCCAGAACCAAGTGCGTGAGCATCTAATCCTATCTGATATATCTAGGAACCTACCTAAGAATCCTTTCTGATTTTTATCATATGTTTTATAAAATCAGCATCAATCTAGGTTTACATTTATTTTTCTTGATAATACAGAATGTCAAAACTGACTCTCACTGTCTCATGGATCTGTCTGGATGTATTATAAGCCCAAAACCTAAATTAATCATACTTACCAAAGGAGCTCTTATTCTTGGAAATTCACCTAGATTTTGAAAGTGAACTGCTTAATTATGAATGATATTATATAAACAATACTACAAGGATTAATAGTGGATAATCCATTGGCTCCTCCACAGTAAGTCAGTAATATTTAATTATCTGTAATCTGTATTCAACAGATATTTGAATACCAGTATCATGGTCTGCTATATCCATTCCATGCAGCTACAGAGGTTTGTACATCATATATTTCACCCAGTTTATCCATCTGGTTATAAGGGCAAGCAAAGCTCATTCTATAAAGCTCAAAATTTTTATCAACTATTTTAGGTAAAGCAACAAAAATGCCCTAAAGAGTTGACAAGTATCCTAATCTGATGCTCCAACAGTGGCTGAAAAACACTGGAGACCTAATAAGGGAGCTAAGGTGCTACACACCTGCAGAAAATATCATCTACTGCATTAAAGCTCTCCCTGGCCTGTCTGTCTGGGCAGCAGCACTGTTCTGGAGGGAAGAACCTCAGTGCAGGTCAGGAGAACAAAGAGCAACAAATAAGAAGTCCTAGAAGTACAGCCCAATGTGGAAAGTGAAACAACACCAAAGGCAAATAACTTGGAAATATGACTGGGAACAACCTGGAAAGTGTGTGACCACGACAAGAAGCATTGTACTAACAATCAGCTTGCACATTAATAAATGTCTTATCTACTGTGCATCTGCCACAATAGAAATGTAAGAGTTTCAGCTCACTTCTAAGATGAGTAAGACCTACAAAAAAAAGGTGAGGACTCTCAGCATTTACTGCAATCTAGAGGCAGTATTGCCCTATTTCTTTTGTAAACATTTGTTCTCAACAAATAAGTTCACTCTAACTTTAAAAGTTTTTTTCAAACACCTTGGTCTAGTCAAATGACATGTAATTTATATATTGAAAGGTGAATGGTGAAATAAAAATGGCAAAATATTCAAGTTCAAGTAAAGACATATTTTAAAAACATTTGACAATTGTTACTTGTTTACTCACTGGGTTACTAATTCCTTCTGTAGGAAGCATGTCAATCTCTGAAGTGGTCATTTTAGGTAACAGGCTATTAGCATCTTTCCTGGCAATTTCAGATTCTGGGCTTGGAGAAGGAGATAAAATATTGTATTTTCTGGTGTACACTGCAGACTCGTTCTCACAGATTTTTGTGATCAGTTTATTTTCAAGAGCTGAAAAGATTAATGAAATAATGACATTTTTAAAGGGTAATGAAAAGAAGTCACAATAATTCAGAACAAGCTTTTAGTGCAATATTAGCCCTAAGCTTTTAATTACAGTGGCTTGTGAAAGACCATCTTCTGTAGTTATGTCAAAATGCAAATAATAAGTAATAAAGTAACACAGTCTCTGAGTTATTTTATTTTAGTACAATGTTGTTCTTTTAAGAAAAAACAGATAAAAATATCAAGTCCCTCTAGGAAGTAGAAGTCATAGCAGAAAAGAAACAACAGTCAAAAAATAAGGGCAAAGGCAAGGAAGTGTTTACATGTAAGAAAGAAAAACTGGGCAACAGTTTTCTACTTATTTGTAAAACCAAAAAACATCAGGGACTGGGAATATTTTTATGTTGAATGCTGGAGTCTGAGTCAAAGCCTTAAATTTAATCCCAGCAGGAACCAGACCTCAGCTTGGATTCTTCTTAATGTTTTCAATCCAGAATTAACTTCATTCACAATCTCAGCATAGCAAAATAAGTTTATGCTCAGGAAAAGTATAGTCTGGTCTACAGTTAGTCTAGATCAATTTACTTTTTTTTTTTTTTTTTAATGAGTCATTATAGATTTCCTCTGGATTTTCTCCTGATTTCACCCATAGCCACAGATATTTTTCAAGCCACATACATTGAAATATACCATGTCTATCATATCCCATTCCCTTCATTTGTGGCTCCACCATATTTTTTTCCCTGAAATTAGGGTGAAAGCACAGGTTTCCTCATGGCTTTCAGGAAAAAAAAAAAAAAAAAAAAAAAAAGTCCTTGTAAGAGAAAATGGAGGGATTCCAAGACTCACAAGACCCAAAAGAAAGAGAGAGTTTGAGATGTTACGTTAATGTGGAAGGAAACCTGCATCTCTCTAGGATGAAACTATGGCCAAGCACAAAAGGACTGTGAAGGAAGGCTTCTGCAATCTCTCACAAAAGAGGAGTATCCCAAAGAAGACCTGGGCTTAGAAAACTGATGTTCATTGTATTTATTGCTTCTGCAAGAGGTAAAAAATTTGGCATAGGCTTCATTTGGCCAAAGATGGTGCAAAACAAGAGCGAGCTTTATCCGAAAGAGAAATAAAAGCTGCCACTCAGCAGGCTGCCTTGCCGGGCCAGGGGAGAGGCCAAACATGCTTATTTCCAGTTTCCTCTCACTGAAATAGTTTCTTTTACCTGAAAGCGTAATGAAGTCGTCTATCTGGTAAACATGTTCTTCATCAGGGTCCGTTGCAATGAGCTGCATTTCTTTCAGGAAGTCATCATAATGAGGATCAGTCCTCTGTACAATCCCAATGACAAATATCTCAATATTTGTAGCATGGGCCTCTCTCACGATAGTGTCCAGCCGTACTTTGTCACGACTGTCCGCCTGTCCGTCCGTTATCACAACAGCCACCTTCCTTACCGCCGGGCGCGCGGCCTGGAACAAGCCAATGGCCTCTTGGATAGCAGAAGCTGTGTAGGTGCCTTCTCCTAAGTAGGGCATCTTGTCAACAGCTGATTTCAGGTACTCCTTGCTCGTGTATTGCTTGAGAGAAGACACCAGGTCCACTCTGTGGCTGAAGTTGATAATGCCAATGCGGGTTGTAGCGTGGCTGGCCGAAACCTTGTCTATGAATGTTTTCATAAAGGTTTTGATAATATTGAAGTTATCTGGTCCAACACTTTCTGAGCTGTCAATGACAAATACTAGTTCCAGTGGTGTTGCTCTACATTTGATACCACAACCTAGAAGAATAACAATTTCAGATATTTTATGAGAAACCACTTTCAAAAAATGAATTGAACTCATACATCAGATTTAGTCAGTTAAAATTCAGTTAAGGAATTAATTTCTAGTTACTGGTACTGATCATAGAAACAGAGCTGGACCAAATTACTTCAGGTATAGCTCTGGCAACATAGTGAGCATTGTTTTCATTATCAATGGTATCCTGACACACAAACATGCAGAGGAAAAATCCATTGAGTCAATATAAATTCACTGTGTTTTATCAGAACGACTTTTTTTTTTTCATACTGGAATGCTTACCACATATTTCATTGATAAGTCTGATAACATCTTCTCTCTGAAAAAGAGTATTCATTTGTTGTGTGTTCTAGTGTTAAGAATGCTGAAATATTTATTTATTTACAAAAATGCAGGCAATGTAATATCTCATAAACAGCCTTGGGTAAGATCACATAACCTTTAAATAATTTTCCCAGATAAACTACTATTGCTTCAAATAATTTATTTACCTACTTACCGAAAGACCAGGTTCACCTTTTCTTCCCCCAGATCCCTGGAAATGTGTAGAGTGAGATACTTAATAAAAGCCAAATTTGCCTAATTTCTACTCTGTAAATTTAAGTAACATGAAAATGTGTTTTACCTTTGGCCCTGGAGGTCCAGGGTCTCCAATCTCTCCTTTGGCACCTTTGCTCCCTGGATCACCTTTATCTCCATAATCTCCCTAATTTAAAACAACTCTATTAAATACAGTCATAGGTCTAGTTTTGTTGATTGTCAGAGCTGGAAGTAAGGTTCAATGAGCTTTAAAGATAAAATTTCTGGCTCTTTTGGTTTTTTTAAAATTAATAATAGAATATATAATATTTACTGTTCTTTGATTTTCTTGAACTCTAAAACAATGTTCATACTGTGCCTATGCTAATTTAGACTTAAGGAGAGAGATAACTGCCTCAGATCAGCCACAGCTGAAACTCACTCCAGCTCTGCATAAAAGCCAAATGAAAACCTGTGAGCTTTCAAAGGACAAACAAAGAGGCATGCTTGGACTGTTAAATCCATTGGAAAATAAAATGTTTCTCATTTAGAAAATGGCAAATTTGCCATTTTTCCCTCAACTGACTAGACCTTTTGACTTCCAAAAAGTGAGAGGATTCAACATTATGATACAATTTTCACATAATGCAGGTATGAAACCTTGTAAATAAGATTGAGGTTCTAAATTAGACACTTTTCAAGATTGTGCAGGGCAATCTTTTATCTGGAAATCACTAAGCAGCTTAGATTTCACTTGAAATTTTAAAGCTTATGAATTTATCTAGATTACTGTCCATTTTGATGTTATTCCTCATTATTGCCCAGCCAACAGAATCACACAGGTAACTCCTGTGTCATAGCCTTCACTGGTGACTGTTACCAGTTTTAAAGAACCCTTTTGATTTTAACTGTCTGATTCTGATCTTATTCAAACTGGTGTAAATCTGAAAATTGTAAATAGCTCCTCCACAGCATTAAGAAACCCAATTTTAACTAAGTAAGGTCTTGGAAGAGAATTCTTATTCTATTTCACAAAATCATAATATCCAGCAAAGGATATTACTTTCCATTACCTGTCCATGAATTGAATCTAGCATCACTGATGTTAATGTCAGCATTAATAATAATGGGGAAGCAAATATGATTTGCTGGCTGTGATGGTGTTGATACTTTCTTACACTTAAATATACCAAAATCTAATCTTTTTGGTACATACACGAAATTCCTGCTGAGCTAAACCATTCCTTATCATGTGAGTCAAGTCTGCTATATTAATGGCAAACAGAAAAGTGAGTATTTGGAGAGATTTACATTGGGTCACAAAGATTAGTCAATATACAAGATGAATATGATGATCAGTGAAAATATTCCAGTTATTATTATAATATTGTGGCACAATATTATATAATATTGTGGCATATTGTGGAATGTGAGTGAAAATAGAACTAGGAGGCAGGAATTTGAATCTGTGTGAAAGAGCTTGATATTCACATGAAAACTCCCAAGCTGTTAGATGTGAATAGCTAAGTGTAGGAAATTCTCACAATTTTTATAATAACCAGGAAGTTATTCAGTAAGGAAAGATCCAAGCTTGGGCTTCAATCATTGTAGAAAAAAACAAGTCAAGTAAAGCAAAGCCCTTAAATGACATTAATCATAAAGCAATTCCTTTTTTTGTCAGAGCCTGGCAAATAAAAGGACATTTTTTAATACCTCAAAAACATGAAAAATAAATGAATACATATTTTTAATAACTTAGAATTATTCTCCTGCTAATGGGTGTTATTCTAGATCCTACTTTGTAATCTGATCCCTAATGACCACTACGATTTTCACAGACTTCAAAGCTGACAATGAGTAGTAGGTACTTACCATGCTAGCTCTATAAGGCAATGTCTTTGTCTTCTGTTTCTCTTCAAAGACCTGTCACACCAAATAACCAACAAAGAAAGAAAACCCCCTTCTCTTTGCTTACTGCAAACCTGATTTACCTTTTGTCCAGGAAGGCCCGTTCCTATTGATCCCTTTGGTCCAGGAAAACCTTTACTTCCTTTTTCTCCCTGAACAGAATATGAAACTTTTGTTTAACTGAAAATTAATGTAAAATCTATTCTGTTTCTATTCACTTTTACACTCTGCATTATAGAGAAAGCCAGATATTTGTACTATGAGATGAAGCACACACTTTTCAAGACAAAAGTGGTCTAAGGTTGGAGAAATAAGCAATTGGCTGTAATTCAGAACATACATGAGAACCTTATAAAGTATATAATGAAGAATTTATTCCTGATTAATTAAATGAAAATTTGTCATTCTGTTGAAAGAGATGAAAGACAAAAGTAACCTTTAAGAGGCTCAGATAGTTATTCATCCTGTCCAGAAGCAGTAAAATGAGGTCCAAACCAAAGTTTCTCTAGAAATACACATTCATGACCTCTCCAGGGCAGACTCTTTATTTAAGATTTTACTTAAGATTTTTTATATATATTAAATAAAAAGACATCTCTACTCTTCCACACAGTATGGAAAGCAGAACACCTTTCTGCTGATAATTCAAAATACATCATCAGTCCAGTTACAAAGCTCAAAATTGTTTATAAGGATTGCTACACACATACCCTGCTGCACATACTTAGACTTAAAAAGCATGTCCATGTGGGCCCACAAAGTTATAAAACACAGCTGTTATATATACACAGAAAATCCTTCATAGCTTCTGGCTTCCAGAAACTTTCTTGCTTTATTTAATAGGGTAACATAAATATTTTTTACAGATCAACTGCTGTATGCATTTTAAACACAGCTAGAAGTGAATATATTTCCTGGTACATAAATGCTTCACCAAAATTCACATTATATATGTAATTCACATAACAGCTGTTCCCAGTGCAGATACAAAAACCAGTTCTAGAGAATGTTAATGAGATCAGGAGCAGTTACCACATGTATCAAACCTAACTATGAGGTACAAGTACAGGGTTAATCAGTTCTATTTTTCAGTCAAGAGCTCTCACTGTCCCTACAAAGCATCTTTTTTTAATGCTTGTATTGGTGCTCACAAATGGGTATAATGGGTATACTGCTCAGAATGGACAGAGAAATACAGAAGTGTTTCCAAGTTTACGCAGCCTTCACCTAAGGTGCACCAGTGCAGCAGGACTGATCACTGACTGTTCTGCTGTGCTGGATAGGGGTTGATGGGCTTCTGCAGGCAAAGAAACAGCTGCACACTGCACACCTGAGCCAACCTTCTCTTCCTTGTACCCAGGGCTCCCGGCTCCCATGAGCTGGGAATTCACCAGGAGTCAGGTAATGAGATGCAGCTCCTCACAGTGGACACAGTGGACACAAGTCATGCCCATGGATGGTTTTCTCTGTCCAGATTCCAGATCTGACTGAGATCCTGCTGAGATGACAGCTTCTGCTTGCACATGGGTGCATGGTGGTCTTGCCCCATGCTAGGGAAAGGTATCCAAGGCACCCCACCACTCACATCTCCACTGGAGCACTGCTTTCACAGCCTTGCCCTGTGAGTACCTCTTGGTCCACTAGCCCCAACTCGGGGAATTAAATGCTCTGCTTGCCACCAGGGCTACCTATCCCTGACCTGCTAACCAGTATCCTCTTGCCTCTGTAAGCAGAACTTCCTCTCTCCCCAGTTTCTTACAGCAGCAGCAATTCAGACAGTATTAGGTGGATGCTAGAGACTGAAAACCAGTGGATGTATCAAATTCCATAGCTGATCCACTGAAGGGATTTCCTATACATAGGAAATACTCCTAAGGTGATGGGATGCACAAGGCAATTTATTTTGCACTGTCATAGGAACTCACAATGGCTATTTAATAAAATTTCCTTTAAGTCACTTTTTACCAGGATTATGCTCCTTGGGGCCCTCATTTAGGTATTAATGCAAATGGCTTTTAAACACAGTGTAACAATGTGCCAGTTTGTTTCAAGGCTTGCTGTTCAGCACTGGGACAGTCTCTTCTTTCTACTCAGGTCATCACACAGCTTCCTGGTTAACTCCTCTGCAGGTCTGCAGAGCACATACATATGAACCAAAATCAGGATGTGCTGTGTATTCCAGTGGTCCTTCACTAGTAATAAATGTCAGACCCAACAAAATGGTAGATTTCTTCCTGCCATTTGTTACTGCCCATTTGAGATTGTGTGTTCAGGCAGTGAAAACTGAATGGGACCTACTGTTCTAAGTAAACTCATACCCATACAGCTGACATTTCTCACATGCACACATGTGAGTTTCATCCTTTAAAACATCAGCCACAGAACCAAATACTCCTTCCTCTACTTGTGCAACAAGTATCAATCAACATTAGAAGGGTTTATTGTTTATGTTTTTTATTATTTATATATATTTATATATATTAGATTCCATAACAGTACACTTAGTAAAACCCATGAAGTGTGCTGTATTAATTTAAAAATATTTATGGCTTTGACAGTTTAATTCATGTACTTAATAAATTCAAACCTGACCACCAGTATTACCAAAATGAACTGAGTGCAGATCTAAGAATGTCTAGACTGTGGTTTTGAAAGGGAACCAAGCATAAAAAAAAAAAAAAAAAATCTGTGAATATAGCTATCAACATACAGTAACTTGAAAACCAACTCATTTTTGGCATTCCATTCTTACCATATGCACACCGAGATCTCTCTTTATATGAAAAAATACTTGGAGTGATATTGGTAGCTCAAATGCAGGAGTAGAGTAACTTTAATCTGAAGAAGAGTGGCCAAAAAGAATGAAGTTTGATATGTGAAGAAATAGAAGGACAAAATAAACAGACAAAAGTCAACAAGCATTAGTATGTGGAGGAAACTGGAGCTACCAGAGCAAGACAGTTGCAAAAGTTGCTCAGAAATAAGCTGTTCCTAAGAATTGTATAAAAATAATTATAATTTTAAAAAGCAATTGTTAAGGGAAGAAAACAGAAATGGCAAGACTGATCATACTTACACAAGCCAAGGAATAGTACAAAAAGAACAGCAGCTGAGTTTGATCTACCATATCATTAGAGTTTTGTTTTCAAACCCAAAGGCATTTCATAAACAGGACACATTACTTTCCAACATCCCTAAATTCCACAGTCTTGCATTAGAAACATGCCTTTGTTTAAAGATGTGTCAGTGAACTGTGTTCTTCCTCTGGAAAGCTTCCTCAATGAAACTGAGTTCTCTACACTAGTAAAGCATGCTTTAGCTATTTATTCATAGCAATGCCAACATTCAGACATGCATCTGTGTGTATCCAAAGATACATATATAGAGAAAGAGACAGGGGGGGAGAGAGAGAGAGAGAGAGAGAGGGATGGGGGGAGGGAGAGGGAGAGAGAGAGAGAGGTGTAAATCTGCGCACTGAATATATTTTGGGTAACCCTTATCTTCTCACAGGAACAGAAAAATATTGTGTAACCTGCATATTTTTTAATGTATCATAAGATGCACTTGATTGCTGAAATATTTTTGTCCAGAATGGCAATTTTGCTTTTATAATTAACCTCACATACTCATAGAATTAACAAAGATATATCCCAAGTATTAGATTCTGAAAACACAGCAGAAATTCTTATTAACAGCAGACAGGAAAGAGTTTTCCTATACCATAAAGTGATACAAAGATGGCAAGAATTTTTCTGGTTTTCACAAGAATAGAGCAAAGAGCCTGTGGAGATTCAGAAAACAGGAAGAAGAGAAAAGAAAATAAGGAGTTTCTTATGTCCTCCCATTAAAATATGTATTAGCTTTGTGATTACTGATAACAATTTATACAGAGCCAAATTGCAAACAAATCAGAAACAAAGGTCTAGACAGCCATGACTCTTAACCATGTAGATAGCTTTGTCTAAGAAAGTCTGGAAACAGGATACATCAGAAACCATAAAAGGGAGGTATATAATAAGGGAAAAGAGAGAACATAATAAAGTATATTTTTATGCTATGAAATACCTAAGTGAAAAAAAAAAGGAAGAACCCTCTACAGAGTAACACCAGAAATGATGGAACACAAATATAAAAATGGAAGACATTGAAGATGTAATCAAAATAAGTCCTGAACAAAATAAATTCTGAAGGAAACTGTACTTTTCTGGTACAGCTTGTATGAAATAATTCCACAACAGACCAAAGTAAGATTCTTCTCTGAATAATTTTGCAAACAACATGCATTTTCATAAATTTGTTTGTTTGTTTCAGAATGTCACTGTTTTCCAATGAAGACCTGTTTGCCAGTGAATTCTCTGATATTTTTAGTATCTATGGCCAAAATCATAGTATGGAGAGGCACCTTTTCTAACCAAACTAGAACACTGCCCCTTTTACTGAATCACTGGTGGATGACCACTTAGAGTTGGAGACCTGAGCACAATACTCTTGATCCAGGGAAATATTCAATCATATGCTCAATTTTAAGCACAACTGATTTAAGGAAAATAAGAGAAACTTGGGTTGTTCTCCCCTGGAGCCTCCAGTTTTAATAAATTTTTCCATGCATATATGACAAGGCAATTTAACAACTGAATGCTCAGAATCTGTTGTCAAGTTTGAGTTTCTCCTTTTAAGGAGAGAACTCATGGCTGGAACTGGGTGAGTAAAAACCCAATTAAGAGTATGTGGGAGACTGCCTAATTTAATTTATATTCCTACATGTGTTTAACTTACGTTGCCACAGAAGCTCTCTGTTACTGCCTTTTACAAGTGCAACCCAGAGAAAACCATGGATCTAAGTAAATCAATAAGCCTTTTTTCTCCAGGTTAAATATATTTTTAATGACAAGAACAATAGGAGAGCAATTGGATGCAAACAATACTGAAAATCCAGCAAATTAAGTAAATATTGCATATCTTATGAGTACAAAAATGAAGTGTAAAATTAATATTTTTCTGGAGTTCACTGATTGGGTAGCAAAGATGGAGAGAAGACAATGAATCTCTTTAAGAAACAGTTTGAGAAGAAACTGAACAGATATCACATTAACCTGGATTACCTTGTCTCCTTGTATGCTGATGCCAGGGGGGCCAGGTAGACCAGGCAAGCCTTTACGTCCCATAATACCCTATAGCAGTCAGTAAAGCAAAAAAACCAATGATTAGGAGGTAAACTCCTGGTAACACTGAGGAAATAATCCCAAAGTCACTGCAAGCAAAAGAAGCAAAACCAGGTCAAAGATTCTAGGTCTGATTCTTCTTTGGTTTATGGTTTCTTACTGTGGGTCTTAGTAATTATACTTGGCAAATTCTCAGGAAAGCAAAGGAACAATTAATTTGAAAATAATCAAAGAATAAAATTTACTCATGGCACAGACTGATATTTTCCTCATTTTTCCCTACATAGAAGGCAACAGAAACCATATTTACAGAACAGCTACATGCAATCACAAAAGAGAGGCACAACAGCAGAGGCACAAAGGACCAGAGCTACAAAACCTAGTGTAAGTGAATCTGCCAGTTATTTTAGCTAGTTCTTTGGCACTGTGGGCATATGCCAAGCCCCTGAGGTGCCACAGTCTCTAGGAGCACCAGTCATTCAGAAAATCCTAAGTGAGAAGGGATGAGAGAAAAGCCAAAGCAGCATATGCTGATTTGTATCAATACAATCAAAGTCAGGTAGAGCCCTTGTGTTTGCAGGCAGGCTAATCTAACATTTCAAAGTGACCAAGTGAAGTATATCTTTCTGATTACATCAAAAGAAAATTATTGATTTTCCTTTCTTTTTTTTTTTTTTTTTAATTCATTTTTAATTGAAAAAGTTTTCAAAATTTGATCAAGCTTCATAAAACTTTCTGTCAAACAGGTTGGACTTTTGATTACTGTCTTATAATAAATAATTACTGTGCTCCAGTACAGTAAGTGGAAATCATTCAGTGGTATGTATATTACCTAGATTTTGTGTATGTTGAATATTTAGGCAGAAGTACAAGAAAACTTGTACCATGAAATATAAATTTATAGTTCTAAATATTTAACTTCTAGATGTTAGTGATGTTTGAAAAGTCATCATTATCATCTCTGGAAACAAAAAGTTCATCAGAAGTTTTCATAAAATCTCTCGCAAAAAATATTCTTCATATATATGTATACACACACACACATATATATACACACACATATATACAAACATATATATAGGGTGAATCATCTCAACCACAAAGCCTTCTCTTTGCCCAGCTGAATAATCCCAGTTCTCTCAGCCTTTCCTCATAGGAGAGGGATTATATACACGTCCTCACTCTTGAAAACAAAATATTGTTTCCCCACAGAGAACACATTTTCATCAAAGGCTTTGTGGAAAGATCACATAGTGTCACAGAGTTGTAGGATTTTGACACTTAGTCCAAACATACTCTTTTCAAACAGGCTGTGTCAGTATGATTTACCATAGTATTGAAATTGTTGCAGCTTTCAGAAAGGAAGGTAAAATCAGACCCATCCTGAAAAAATATTTATGCTCTGTCGTTTATTGCATATCTCCATATTGCATATGGAGTTTGTAATAGCAATATTTCTTCATTCAGATACTAGTTTATACAAAATGGAGGGTTCTGTTACTCTCTGCTCATATGCAAAAAGTTACAAAGGTGTATCTATCTTTAAACTATCAGAAAGTGGAAAAATATACACAATGTTTCTCCTCATTGCCTTTGTAAAAATAATTGATGGACAAACCTGTAATAAAGAAATCCAGGCAAGTACTGAATTTCTTTTCTTATCAGTATGTCTTTTTTAAATTATAAATCACTTTAGTGAAGGGAGAAAAAATTGCCCAGATGTTGCATGCTGGTTGCTTATAGAATTAACTTTTTGTTTTCATATTTCTTTCCTAATGGTTTTAATAACAAAATGCATTGGATTTAATTTGATTGAGCAAAAATTGCAAACATAAAATTCACATTTAATGTATTTTCCAGCATAAAAGAATATCTTGGAAACAGGATAGATACAAGCACAAGAAATGCATCATTTAGCTAATTTACCAGCCTGATAGTTCTGTTCAATCTCCAGATGTAATCTCATAAAGTGTAGTTGCAAATGCAATTTTCATCCCATTAGTATTTGTCCTAGTCCAGCTGGTAGAAGTGTGTGGTTAGTGACCATGTTTACATGCTTGATTTCTCCTGAAGCTGCACCAATGTAAATCAATAACTGATGAAGACTGTGTGGCATCTGAGAGATCAAGGTCTGGCTGCCAGCATCACAAAAGAGCACAAAAAACTTCAGCATGGCATCATACCAACCTTGGGACCCATGTGTCCCCATCCCGGAGGCCCCGGTGGCCCAGGATCGCCTTTAATTCCACGGTCTCCCTGAAAATAGTCACAGAAATGTCAGTCAGCACCTAGGAAATGTTACATCTTCCATCCACTTACGAAGCAGTCAAACTACTGAGTTTAAAAAACAAGCCAAACAAATGCTACATAAATAAATAGCTGCTTTATAGATAGGTATTAAAAAAAAAAAAAAAAAAAAAAGACAAAAACACCACTTGTAGATTGGAATGTCACATTAAAAAAAAAAATAAAAAAAAAAAAA